>PVKB01001115.1:0-65690 GCA_004027205.1 Ctenodactylus gundi
GTTGCGTCGGTCCACGTTTGGAGAAGAAGCTGCTGGGCAGATGTATGTCCTCCAGAAACATGTTTTGTGTAAGGCTGTGGCGGCCTCTGTACAAGGTTGTTGTGGCGGAGTTCCTGTGATGGCTCTCGGCTTGTGCTTCTGAAGACAGAGACTCCTGGTCTTATTGTTAGGCTGCACGTTTTGATTCTGAGAATTTTTATAGGAAAAAGAAAGGTAGGAGGAGAGAGTGAGAAAGAATAGAACAGCAGGGAGAGAAGAGAATGTGTGGAGGGAAACTCAGTTGGAATCTGGGCGGGGTTCATATCATGAAGCCCGTTCAGGGAGGAGGTACAGTGATAGACGCTGATTGAGAGGGACGGGCACAGCGGGAGAGCGGACAGTAGCAGGACCAACACCGTCAAGTTGGGGAAAGCTTCCAGGGGAAACCAATGACTGAACTGAGAGCTAATGATTGGGAAATAATTAGCCAAGAAGGACAAGAAGGGAAGTGCATGCAGCGAAAGGAAGTGCATGTGCAACAGCCCTGTGGAGAGCGGACGCGTGCCCCGACACTGCCTCCCTGGACGCAGCTCAAGTAAAACGCCTACCAGAGTCCCCAGAGCATGCCTACTCAGCAAGTAATGTCCTGCCATCCGCGGCTCTGTGACTCGGAGGTTTCGGATCTCCATGTCCAGTCAAGGCACAGAGGAAAGAAAATGCATGCGTGTTATTTCCTGGAAGGAATGCAACACCCTACCCCTCGGATAACCATGGAGCCAGGCCCCACCCTGAAGAAATGCAAACAACATTGGTCAGAAGTCTAGAGACACTGTAGATGGATGGAGAAAAGTTATATTCCCTGATGTGCCTCCAAAATGAGCTCCCCTTTCCAACCCCAGAAGAAGCCTAACGACGAGGCTAATAGCTTTATTGAGGTCTCCCAATGCGAAGTCATAGAAGCAAAATTCAAAGAACCCCCCCCCCCCCCGGGAGTCAAGAAACCAGAGCTGCTGCCCAGTGCATAGGGCAGGCCCGCTCCCAGGCCAGGTTAGCTCACCTTCAATCCCAAGATTCAGTCTTCCCTGTACAGCAGAAACTTCCTCTGTCGTCCTGAACTATGAGGTGAGGAGTAGCCAGCCATCCATCCCTCGGATGAGCCACTGAGGTAGACTGCAGGAGGCTGGGATTGTCCCCTTAGTTCACTGGCGCTTCTAGCATCGTCACCTCCTTTATACAGGAATCCAGAACAGAGATCACAGAATCAACCAGTGGACTGTTCAGGATTCCTCCACCAGTGTGTCAGGGGTACTTAGGTGCTGGGAGCACCCCGGGACACAGACACGGCTCAGGCCTTCAGTGGGCTCCGGAAGCCTGCATGCTTGGATTGTTGGAAATATTCCTGGAGACGTGCAGTTGAAACCAGGGCACGGGGAGGACGGCCTCTCGCCAGCAGCAGAGAGCGCCACTGATTTCCTGAACACATCAACCAAGTGGAAGAGTGGAACTGAAAAATGGGCTGGAGGAATGGCTTAGCAGTTAAAGCGCTAAGTACCCGAGTTTGATTCCCCTGCACCTCATCAGCCAGGCGTGGTGGCCTGTAATCCCAGCACTCAGGAGGCTGAGGCAGGAGGATTAGCATGAGTCCAAGGTCAGTCTGGGCTCCATAGTGAGTTCAGGACCAGCCTAGGCTGCAGAGTGAGACCCTGTTTCAATAATAATAATAATAATAATAATAATAATAATAATAATAATAAACCAAACGCCCATGACCCCAGCACTGTGCCAGAGATACGCAGTACCAGCACCCATGACACCATGGAGGGCCTGACCTGAACTCACTTCTTTCCAAGGACTGCCAATCTGAATTTTTCACCTGTAATTTTCTTGATTTTCTTTCAGTTTCATTAATATGTATTCATTACATGAAAAAAAAAGTTTTTTGACACAAAGCTGGTCCTGAACTCACCAGGCAGCCCAGGCTGGCTGTAGACTCACTGCAACCCACTTGCTTCAGCCTCACGAGTGCTGGGATTACAGGCATGCACCACCATGCCCGCCTTTATGAGGTGCTGGGGAATCGTGCTCAGAGAAAAGCGCTCAGGGATGTGCACTTGCAAGGCAAGCACCTTAACCACTGAGCCGTTCCTCCAGCCCCCCATTCCATGGAAGTTTGATAAATACCATCCTGCATGCTTTCCTCTGATTTGCATCGTGAGCTCACCTACCTTGTTGTAGGAAGCTCGGAGTCACTCACGCCAGTATTTGCCAGATGTTCATATTGCCACATCAACTTAGTTTTGGCGTGTTGTTTTGTTTGCAACACTAGGGATGGAACCCCGTGCCTTCAGGTTGTGCTAAATCCTCAGCCTATCTTTTGTTTTTGATTTTAAGACGGGTTCTCACGGAGTTGCTAAATTACTCAGGCCAGGCTCAAGCTCCCATCAGCCCCCAGAGTTCCGGGATTACAGGCCTATGCCACAAGGCCTGGCCACAACAGCTGGATTTTTTTTAGCTATTCTTTGATTTTTTTTAAGGTTCTGTGTATTATACTCTGGCAAATCTTCGTAGGTCATTCAGTAAGATGTACTCATTTATTTTGAAAATCTGATGTGATTTGTGTGTTCTAATTGATGTATTTGAATCAGAGGACCAGAATGCTTGGGGAAAACCTGTCATCATCACGTCTGCTTTCTATTTCTTTCTTTTCCTTCCCCTCTCTTCCCTTGCTTTTCTTTCCTTCTGTAAAATTGGTTGAGTTCCTACTTTTATTTCACCCTTCCCACTGGGCCTCCAGCCCTTAAATATGGAATTCTAAATCTAATCAAATATAAACATTGAGAGGGAAGAATTAAAAACATATTCAGACCTATAAGAGCTCCGCTGGTAGAATAGCACAGTGATTAGCGAGCTTGCCTAGCAAGTGCAAGGCCCTGAGTTTGATTCCCTAGCACCACATAAACTGGGCATGTATGCCCATAGTCCCACCACTTGGGAGGCTGAGGCAGGGTGATTGTGGTCTTGGCCAGCCTGGACTACATAGTGAATTCAGGACCAGTGTGGACTCTAGGGCAAGATCTTGTCTCCACTCTCCTTCCCAAAAAAAGACATAGAAGAACTCAAAGGGAATGGCATTCCTGCCTTACAAAGTCCCACTGGAATGTGATCTACTTGACAGAATAAACCATGAAAAAGTATGACCGGGTCTGGGGACACAGCTCTGTTCTTTCCTGACATGTACAAGGTCCTGGGTTTGACTCTCCATCACATACCTGTAATTCCAGCTCTTGGGAGACTGAGGCAAGAGATTGCCATGAGCTCAGGACAGCTTGGAGTGCAGAGTAAGACCCTGTCTCCAAAAAAAGAAAAAAAAAAGTGTGACTGAAAATTAGAAATGTCCAGGAAGGAACGCAGAAAAGTCAGAAGAACAGAACACAACCGCTTGGAGAACAACCAATCAAGTTGGAGCAAGGGAGTAAAGGTTTCAGGAAGGAACTATCCAGGGAAAAAGAATGACAAGGTGTTGAAACTAGCACTGAGAAGATGGTTAAAGTGAAGCAGGTACAACCATAAAGAAAAATGTTTGGAAACTTCAAAGAAAAAAAGTCCAGAAAAATATCCCGACCTCGCCTGCCAACCTTATCACTTACTAACCCCGGCTTATGAGAAGTCCTCAACTGAGTAACTGTGCTTCCAGAGGGCAGTTTCAAGGATTAAGTTAGTTAATAATTGCAGTGACTAGGAAAGTGATTAATAAATTCTGTACAGGCAGATAAGGAAGATGTGGAGGAGTCCTTGGCCACAGTCACATCTGCATTACAGCACAAATACCACCCTTTCTAACTACTGAGATTCAACATTATACAAAATACAAATTACTTAATCGTAGCTACAGAACAGGACATAATTTTCTGATTTCCCAGAACCACATAAGCTGGGCGTGGTGGCACATGCCTATAATCCCAGCACTTGGGAGGCTGAGGCAGGAGGATTGCCATGAGTCTAAGGCCAGTCTGAGCTCCATAGTGAGTTCAGGACCAGAGTGAGACCCTTTCTCAAAAAAGTAAATAAAACATAAACACTTTAAATAGGTAAAATACTTAAAATATATATGACAAGAGTTGGACTGTGAACTGAGGAGAAAGACTGGAATGGTAGGGGTGACAGGTTTCTCATCTTACAAATAAAGAAGTCAAAGTAGAGAGAGCTACAGTGGGGAGAACCCAAAATCAAAGCCTGAGCATTTTAAGTCCTAAAGGAATTAAAAACCATACTATAGCTATACTGAAAAGAGAGGAGGGACTGTAAATGGGGTAAACTCCCCTCTACCATGCAGAAAGTCGTAGATAAGTTCTTAACTTTGTTAATCAAGAAAAAAATAGAATACTATTCAGATATATAAAGATGAACCTGAGAAAAACTAAAAACAGGAACATTTAAGAGTTAGAATTAGCTCCCTCCTGGAGCAGAAGTGAGACTGCGCAGTGTTGCAAGCTCCAGCTCCTACAACTCTGCAGCTCGTGGGAATGGGGGCTGTGGAAAGCTGCAAGCTCCTCTGCCTGCGGAAGATCAGAGAGGTCATCTGTAATGAGGGGCCCCGACAGGATTGACCCTGGGAAGCAAATGTCACCACCATGTCCGCAACACATGGTTACCATCAGAAAGCCACATCTCCTGCTACCATAACCTTCTGGAAATGCAGTTCCAGCAGACACACAAGGACCTAAAGTTGCTGACGTTAGCTTGGAGTAAACAAAGAACTAAGTACAGAACTTTCCACTGATATTCTTTTCGCAATACTTATCTTCTCCTGCCAAGTGGGCTATAAACCATATGGCCTTGTTTCATTTCGTTCCCTTCTTCCTAAAAGAATGCTTCTCTGCAGAAATGCCCGTGGTAGAAGGACTGTTCCTCTGCACTGCACTTACTGTCCAAGTTGACGTTTTGATGTTTGGAGGGCACAGAGTCTTCATTCTTCTATTCCTGTGGAGTTTAGCAACTTGTATTTAATTTGTGTGCTTTGTCCAAACATCAGGAAAATAAGCTGGAGCGATCTTTAACATCACATGTGTATGAGGAAAGGTTATTACTTCATTGGGAGAAAAGCTGTGATTTCTAATCACGTGTATAGCAATGGACCCAAAATACAAGCAAAAGACACTATGACTACTTTACACATGGCCTGAGAAAAAAGTCTGTTAAGGAATTTAAGTTTCTTGTCCTCACTGACATCAGAAAATGTTTAGCTTTTCTATGAGAATATTTACACAATGACCAAGACTATTAATTGATTATGATTTCATAAGAAGTTGGCTTTCTTTCAAAGAAATAATGGCTCTAGTAATTCCGGATGTTGATTAGAAAAATGCACTGAATACAGAGTTTAACTCAGCTATTTCTTGAAGAATGAAAGGGATTCCTAACTCACAATTTTTGTTTTTTGTTTTTTGAGAGAGGGTCTCACTCTGCAGCCCAGGCGGCCTCGGACTCAGAACAATCTGCCTGCCTCAGCCTCCCAAGTGCTGGAATTACAGGAGTGCACCACCACACCCAGCTTGATGAGGTACTGAGGAATTGAACCCAGGGCCTTGCACTTACAAGGAAAGCACTTTAACCACTGTGCCATTCCTCCAGGCCCTCCTAACTCCATTTGTAATGTTCCACCCAGTGGTGGTTGGCACAGGCACAAAGCTATGCAACCATCACCACTAACTCCAGAACATTTCCCTTTTAGAGAAACCCATCCCTGCTCGTTAGAAGCTGCTTCTCATCCCTTCTGCCCTCCAGCTGGTGGCAACCGCTCACTAGGGCCAAGCCCACTGCTGCCGTCAAGTCACATTATATATACTGAGGCGTGTAAGGAGCAGTAAATCAGAACACAAAGCATTAAATAAATGGCAGCAGGTCGTCATGTTGCCTTTATTCATGTATTCATTCATCATTTGATAATCACTTATTGAAGCCCTTCTACTTCTATTATTATAAAGGTTGCTGCGTGTCCGAGCACAAAGGCTAGACAAGAAGGTAGACACCAAATAAAAACACAACACAAAAAGTATGTAAATACAGCAGCCACCCCCAGACTGATGCTAACCCAGAATGAAAAAACGTGAATTTTATTTGTGATACACTTAAAAATACCTTATGTAAGTATGGATCATACATTAAAGGATGAAAAACAATATATCATTTCTTTAGAAATGAGTGGGTAATGGTGAGAGGGGAACTTGTTCCCTTTTTAATTTTCATGCTGTTTATTACAGTTGTTGCTATTCACAGTGACTTCCAGATCAAAACAAGTAGTTAGGGGATTAAGGTGGAGGAATAGGAGAAAGATACAAGGTGCAAAAAGAAAGAAAGTCATAAACTGTATCAGAGATTGAATGTCAGGACCAGAAACAAACGGATTGAATAAAAATAATTATCTGGACTTCTCTGTCTCATGTCTTCTGTGCTTGGTAAATGTAGGCACGTGGTACGTATGAAATGTATATGATAAAAGTGATATCTCTCAGACCCTGGAGCAGAGTTAGACTTTTTAATAAAATTAAAATAACTATTAGTCATCTGAAGAAATAAAACCTATCCATAGATGCACAACAACAAACTCCATATGGACTAAGGATTTCAATGTAAAATATGTAATCATGGGGGCTGGAGGAATGGTTCAGTGATTACAGTGCTTGCCTAGCAAGTGCTAAGGACTCAGGTTCAATTACCCAGCACCATATAAGCTAGGCGTAGTGATGCATGCCTGTAATCCCAGCACTGGGGAGGCTGAGGCAGGAGGATTGCCATGAGTCCAAGGCCAGCTTGGGCTACAAAGTGAGTTCAGGACCAACCAGGGCTACAGAGCAAGACCCTGTCTCAAAAAAAGAAAGCAAGAAAGCAAGAAAGCAAGAAAGCAAGAAAGCAAGAAAGAAAGAACATAGGAAATACTGTAAGAAACCTGGCTGAATTCCTCAAAATTCAGAAGCAATAAAAGATGAGTAGATTTGACTACATAAAATTCTTAATTACATGGAAAACCCAAAAATATCATAAGCCAAGACAGCTGACATACCAGGAAGGAAAGATTTTTAACTAATTTTACATTCCAAAGGTTAATATCCCTAATGTATGAAGAACTCCCTCCTGGAGCCTAAACAAGAAGCAGTGCTCAGCAGCCATAATAGGCAGTGATGTTGGCAGGAGCCACTTAAAAAAAAAAAAAAAAGCTCAAGCCTTAACTGTTCATAGTTTAAAAAGGCTCAGACCACTAGTACACTAGGATTTTGGGGGCCATTCTTAAACAGTGCCTGGGAAGAAATTGGCACAAGAGACAGTTGTGGAGAGGAAAGAAAGGCCACTGGCCCACTGAACAGCTCAGGTGTAGTGGGAGCGCCTCTGAGGATGGAGACCCCCCACCCTAGGGAAGGGAAGCCAGGACAGGTGAGAGAGCTTTGCTGAGGGGGTTGGGGGTGAACAAGATACCTCAGAGGCCACCAGGCTGTTAGGTCCACCCTCGTTGCCTACTCCCAAAACAGAACTCAGAGGAATTTCAGCTGCCCTCACACACCCTCATACCCGTTCAAAGAAACCTCTCAGCTAGGCCTTTAAAGTGCAGTCCCTCAACAATGGAAACATGAGAAGACAGCAAGGCAACAGGACACCCACAGAAATGCCTGAGACCCCCAGAAACCAACGTCATGGGCCTTGAAATACTGGAATCATAGGGAAGGAAGTAAAAAGCAAATAAATGAGTTCAAACAAAATATTCTCAAAGAAATGAAAACAATGATCAGCAGGCTTAAAGAGAAACTTACTAAACAAATAGTGATTCTAATGGATACAAAGCTTACTGAGCATATAAAAGCCACAAATAAAAAGTTGGCTGAGGTAAATAAGGAAATGCAAGATATGAAGGAAGAACTTTTCATTAGAGAAGTGGAAATTCTGAAAATAAATCTACTTTAAATTCAGGATATGAAAAAATATATTGGTTGGGCTGAAGGAATGACTCAGCAATTAAAGCACTTGCCAGCAAGTGCTAAGTACCCAAGTTCAACTCCTCAGCACTGCAAAAACTGGGTGTGGTGTCGCATGCCTATAATCTCAGCACTGAGGAGGCTGAGACAGGAGGATTGCCATGAGTTCAAGACCACACCCCGGGCTCAATCATGAGTTCAGGACCATCCTGGGCTACAGAGTGAGACCCTGTCTAAGAAAGAAAAGAAAGAAAGGAAGAAAGAAAAAAGAAAGAAAGATTTGAAAGCAGTGGAAGTTGACACAAACATTGTGAAGACAGAAATTCAGACCTTGAGGACAAGGCTGAGGAAATAAATGCTATAATTAGGGCACTACTCCAAAATTAGAAATAAGCAAAGTAGCTGGATACAACAGCTGATGGATGATTCAAAGAGTACCAACCTCAGAACATAGGTGTGGAAGGAAGAGCAGAAGACAGCCCCAAAGGTATAAAGAATTTATTCATTAAAATCATGCAAGAAAATTTTCCAGATCTAGAAAAAATTTAATTTTCATATACAAGAAGCTTATAGAACATGAAATAACCACAACCAGCGATGAGATTCACCACAGCATATCATAATCAAAACCTTAGAAGTACAACATAAAAAGAGAATATTAAAAGCACCAAGAGAAAAACAGACATTATTCTACCAAGCCAAACCCATTCAAATTATCAGAGATTTTTCAATGCAAACTTTAAAGGTCAGGAGAGCATGGAGCAAAATCGTTGAAGTTTAAAAGTCAACAAGTGTCGACTCAGGTTGCTGCAGCCAGCAAAATTATCCCTGAAAATTGAAGAAGTAAAAATTTTTCGTGACCAGGAATCCCTAAAGGAATTAGCAACCACAGGCCAGCACTGCAGAAAATTCTTGTAGGAGTCTTTGAGAGAGACAGAGAGACAAGCAGCACCAAAGAACATGGAAGAAAGAAAACATTTAAAGAGAAAGGATAACAAAAAAATCAATCATTAATCATTTGATCGGCATCCCACTAAAACAGTACCAACTTTCTTATAAAATCTCTGAAACTTCCCCCATAATTATGATTTTTATTAGTACATTAGTTTGCAAAGCATAATAATCCTATTCCATATGGTAATTGGTACAAGATCCTTTTCCCCCCACTATTTTTATTAATATACATACGTAATACATAGTATTTACAATGAATTTGGGTGTTTCGTACACCTATGTACCATATCGACTTTACAATCCCTTCCCATTTTCTACCCTCCCACCCCCTCCTTATCCCTTCCTCCGACTCCGGCTATCACTTCATATGGTTCCAAAGAATGTCTGTGTTTTGGGTTTTCCAAGTCAGAGAAATCACACAGTGTTTAACATATTAATCTTCCGCACCTAAGTCATTTCACTTAAGTCACCACTCTAACTCAGCTTCCTATTCCTCGAATGGGTTCGTAGTAGTTAATTCTTGATGCCTCTTCTCTGAATCCAACCAATCCCTTTATTGGGATATTTACTAAACGTTTTTTCTATATTTTGCTTTATCTTTGTTGTTATTGTTAAACCTGTCCTTACCCACCAGTTCACATTAGAAAATAACTACAAGCATGTAGTTCAGAAGACTAGTAAATTTGGGAAAGAAGAAAAAAAATTTCAATTTCAGATGCCTTAGCTGAATATTGGAAGGTGCATACTTGTACATTCACAGGACTATCTTTGCATCAATCAGTTTCCTTAGGATAAATTTTCATCAGTGACCTAATAAGTGAATTGCTACAATAAAACAAAGTTAAAACTATATCACATTGCTACATTAAATGAACTTAAATCTATACCATGTAAATATATATAGATAAAGTGACAGATATAAAGGCAAAATTACGTATTTCAGAATTTTTTAACTTTCGTAACTTATTTACTCATATTTCACTGATTACTAACATACTTTTTTCTCAGCTCATTCTCCTCTCGCTGTTGTCACTTTTTCTCTGGGGTCATTGGTGTCTCTGGTCTCCCTTTCACTGTCTAAGTTTCCTTTAAGTATTTTCTGCAATACTGGCTCAGTGGCTGCAAATTCCTTTAAGCTGTCTCTGTCATGGAAAGTTTTAAGTTCTCCCTTTAAATTAGAAGATAATTTTGCTGGATATAGCAATCTTAGTTGGCATTTATGTTCTTTTAGTGCTTGGATGACATTGCTCCATGATCTCCTGGCTTTTAGACTTTGGATTGAGAAGTCTGCAGTTATCCTGATGGGCTTATCTTTGTAGGTCACCTTCTGTTTTTCTCTTACCACTTTTAGTATTTTCTCTTTGTGTTTGGGTTTCTAGAATTTTAATTATGATGTGTCGTGATGAGGATCTCTTCTGATCAAAGTTGTTTGGTGTTCTATATGCCTGCAATAGTTCCATGTTCATTTCTCTTCTTGGATTTGGGAAATTTTCTTCCATTATTTAATTAAACATGTCCTTTAAGCCTTTTGTTTTGTCCTCAGTCTTCTGGATTCCCATAATTCTGAGGCTGTTTCTCCTTGAGTCATCTATCAGCCGTTGCAATGATTCACTTTCTTTATTTACTTTGTGTTCTTCACGGCCGGTATGTTGCAGCTTAGTCACTTTATTTTCTAGGTCTGACATTCTATTCTGAAGTTGTTTAAAATGGTTGCTTATTATTTCCTGTGTGTTTTTCACTTCCTGAATATCTGCATTCAATTTTTCTATATCTCTGTTGTGTTCTTCTCTAATTTCTTGTATTTCGTTCATTATCTTCTGGTCTATTTCTTCTTTGGTCTCCTCTAGTTGCTTTTCAAGGCTTGCTTTTTGCTTAGCTATGTGTTGGTGTAGCTGTTGCGCTGTCTGTTTTATTTCCTGCTTTAATTCACTGAATATCTGGGCCCAAAAGTTACCATCATTTTTGCTCTTTTCTTCTTTGGAATCTGCAATTTCAGTATCCCTGGCATCATCTTCTGGGGTGTCAGGTCTTTTTGTATAAGATTTGTTATTATGTTTCCCCATGGTTCTGCTACCTCTGGCTGTCTCTGATGTGCAGGAAAGAAAATGGATCCTGCTGATGTCACTGCCTGAGATGGCTGCTGAGCCCTATTTCTGATCTGGGATCCCAGGGCCTTTTCTAGGGGGAGTGCATGCTGAATTTGTAGTACACACTACCCACGTGTTGGTGTTTCGAAGGCTGGGGCTGCCAGCTGCCAACAATTCCCACTTCTCTGGATCTGCACTTACCTCGGGCTGAGGTTCTGGCCTCCGGACCTCCTCTGTCTGTGGTCTGTGGACGCGGGCAGCTTGGGGCCACGCCAAGTCGGCTGCTTCTTTCCTCCTCTTCTGATGTGACTTCAGGATTTCTGACCCTCCAACAACCTCCTGTCCGTTGTTGTGTGCTCCATCCTCTCCCAGCTCTGTCAGATGTTCAGGTCCCCACAAGCTTTACTCCATCCTCAGCTACCTGCGGCTCCAGGCATTTGCAGCCAGCTGAGCAGGTTTCTGGGCTGAGGGGATTTTTTTTCTCTGCTTTCAATGATCCTTCGGAATTTCTGGCCTCCTGCTGGCCACCTTTCAATTTTGGGGGATGGTCCTCTCTTTCCTAGATATACCAAACATGCTTTTTCTAACTAAATTCTTGACTTTTTAAATGAGTCGATGAGGAGACATTATGCAGCACTATTACTCAGCTGCCTTCTTGACCGGAAGTCAGTATAAGATCTTAATCTGTGAAATTTTTTGATGTATATGATGTGTATAGATATATAGCTAAGGTGGAGTGGCAGAAGGCATTGGTTTTCACGTGGGACGTTATTAGTTCTAAAAACAGTAAGAGTTGGTAAACAAGTGGCTCTTGGAGTCTTTCCCCTGAAGTTGTCATTGAGTGGTAAAGATCAAAGATCACATAGGCTTCATCAATTGGCTAAGAACTCAGTCAGCTATTCGTCCAACCTGTGACTCTTAAATTTTATGTCTCAATTTCGTGTTCTATGACTATATTTGAAATAATAATCTTATGCACTTCTTTCTGCTCCTCTTTGGTAAATAACTCTTAAAATATTCTGAAATAACTAATATACCAGTACATCTATTGCTCTATTGCATCTATTGCTCTACTTTTGTGATATACACTTAAGTTCATTTAATGTAGTGATTCATTTATTTGGTATTTGATATAAGTTTAGCCTAAGAAATCTGATTGATGTAATGAAAATCTGAATGTATGTCACATAGCAGCAAAATTGATAATAGCCAAATCTTGGAAGAAGCTAATATGCCCAAGTACAGATGACTGGATAAAGAAGATGTAGTATATATACACTATGGGGTATTGCTCTGTCATTATCAACACTTGACACACTTGAGACATTTTTAGGAAAATGTATGCACCTTGGGACCATGATGCTCAGTGAAATAACTCAGATCCAGAAAGTTAAATATCATATGATTTTTCTTATATGAGAAAACCAAGCCATAAAAAATGTAAGAGATATGGAAGAAAGTAAGAAGATGAGCTTTGTAGAAAGAGAAAGGGAAGCAGGGGTGAGAGGGTGGGAAGGACAAAGGGAGATGATATGTAAAAAAAAATTTTAAAAAGAACCAAATGGGGATGATAGTGGGAGTTAGGGGAGAGAGAGGAGTTGTGGAGAGGAAGGAATTGCAATTTTGGCACAATATGTATATACACAAAATTCTCAAGTTCAATGTAAACATTATGTATTATATATATATATATATATATATATATATATATATATATATATATGGGAAAAAGTGCTGGGGGTGTAGCTCACTGTGTAGTCCCTAGTTTCAGTTCACAGTACCATCAAATAATATCTTAAAGACAGAAGAAAAGATCATCCCTTGGAGATAGCATTTTTAAAGTAATTTTCCCCAGATTCACAAATAATACAGACTAGGATTATTTTCTTTCACGATACATAAAGGTTTGCTGTGTGTGTGTGTGTGTGTGTGTGTGTGTGTGTGTGTGTGTGTGTGTGTGTGTGTGTGACTATTGGAAGTGTTTGGTCTGGGACCATGCTGGGAAATGCTCTAGGGCTGGGCATGGCCACAGAGTTCTCAAGGCTTCAGACGTTCACTGAAACATGTTCCAGCTGAAAGCACCAATTTCCCCAGTCAGGAGAAAGCACTTCCACAGAACAAGACTACTGGGAAATTCAGCACATGTTACTTCACAAAGGCTGGTTCCACTCACCACAAGATGGAAGCGAAACAATCAAGAATCAAGGCAGTGCTAAAGGAGAGACTGCCTTTGGAGAGTAGCCATCAGAGAATGGCGGCTTGCCAACCGGAAGGCCTGTGCTAGAAAGCCGCCAAGAGGGCCTGGCTTTCTCTAGGGGGAGGTATTTGTACACAGGCAGAGGCATAAGTCGGCGTAAGCGCTCTGACAGGACATTAGAGATGAGCTTCAGGGCATGAGACCTAGGGAAAAGCTAGAAACGTAGTGTCAGTGGCTGCAGGGTCAGGCCCCAATTCTGACAGGCCTCCACACCAAGCTGGCATCTCCGCAGGCTTGAGGAGTAAGTCGGGAAGAAGGCAGGCAGGTTGTGAAGAGAAGGCTTTACCGGAAAACGTACAGAAGGGGAAAGAAAAACGGGGGTAAAGCTTCTGCTGGTCAGAAGGATGATCTGTAAATGTGGGTTGCCCGTGCAGCTCAGTGTCTAAGGGTGTTTGTAGTGTGCCTGGGTAAGGGACTGTACAGATCGGTTGCTAGGGCTGGTTGCTAGGCTCTCCACTTTTAAACTGCTGCAGCAGCCCACCCTTAAACCACTTCCCGCTTAAAGATCTTTCTCGCTATTGTCTTTTAAGTAAGTTCTAAGGAGTTACAGCCAGCTGCCTTTTCTATAATCCTGCCTTCTGAAGGACCCTGGCATAGCAGACTCCGTGACGGCCTCAAACTCTCCCTGAAAGCTAGCAGGCCTAACAGTCAGGGCCACACATTGCTCAAGGCCGAAAGTGCCCCTGGATCAGCCATTCAGGGAGGGCCGGGAGACTACCTGACATTCCTGAGGGCTATAGTTGCTTAATATTAGCTAGTCAATCACTTTGTAGCTAGCCAATCACTTTGTAACAAGTCTGCTCTTGCTGAATGCCACCCAATCACGTAACCACTAAGTTGGAAACTCCTGCCCTGTGCTCAAACCTGATAAAAATCCTGCCTAGCTATTGTTTGGGGCTCTCTGCACAGATCCACTGCGTTGGTGAAGACTGAGAGCCCGAGCTTAAGCCCGAATAAAGGCTCCTTGCTTTTACATACATGTTTTGGTCTGCTGGAGGTCTTTGGGGTCCTTGCCATCTGGACATAAAAACTGTCTGCTCTCACAAGAGAGAAAAGGGAATAAAAATAAAGGGTGGCAAAAAAAAGGTAAAAAGGGGTAACTACGGGGTGAGCAGTGCTTGTATCTAGTGTGGATAGATGAGCTGGCGTGAAGGTCAGGGCTCAGGCTGTTAGGCCCAATGTGTGGGTCAGAGACTGGGCAGAAGAGGACAAAGCAGTTGCCTGGTAGTGAGGAGAGCAGGCCAGGGGACTGGGGGTTAAGGGAGACAGGTCCCCACTCTTGGGGTCTCGGTTGTCGTCAGCAGTTGGTTACCTGCTGGGGCCTGCAAAACTGTCATGTCGGAGCTGGAGCCGTCAGGGGGCCCTGTGGGAAAGCATAAGGGAACAGCTTCTGTGAGCCAGGGTCATACAGGACAGCCAGGCTCTGCCTGGTATGCTGAGTTCAGCACAGGAGATGCAGCACAGGAACCTCATAGTACCCACAATCTGGACCACAGACTATTTGCATCGAATATAACTATGGAAGCAAAAAAACAAAAAAGGTCTTGTGTCCAAAGTCACATAAGTGGAACCCCAAAATCAGTAACAACTACCCTGAGTAATTAAGATACGCAGTCAAGGTTAAAAGCCACTAGGAGTCTGTTCTAGCTTGGAGATGATTTCATTAATTCACACTTCATGTCCTTACATTACATTATTTCTCATTTTGTTCTACATGTAGTTGATGACTTCATTCTCTTTAAGAAATTCCTGGGGCTGGAGGAATGACTCAGCGGTTAAAGCGCTTACCTAGCAAGTGTTAAGTCAAGTGCTAAGTAACCGAGTTCGTTTCCCCAGCACCACATAAACTGGTCGTGGTAGCATACACCTGTAAGTAACCCCAGCATTCAGAAGGCTAAGGCAGAAGGATTGCCTTGAGTCCAAGGCCAGCTTGGGCTCCATGGTCAGTTGAGGACCAGCCTGGGCTGCAGAAGGAGAACCTGTCTCAAGAAAGAAAGAAAGAAAGAAAAGAAAGAAAGAAAGAAAGAAAGAAAGACAGAGAAAGAAAAGAAAGAAAGAAAGAGTGTGTGTGAGAGAGAGAGAAAGAAAGATCATTACGAAGATCTAAGGAATATTTTTTAAATTCCAGTTTTGCTTACAATAAGTGTGGCGTCATTTACAATAAATGTTGCATCATATGTCAATCAGCAAAAGAGGTAGGGTTGGTTTTGTCTTGTTTTGTTTGTGATGCTAAGGATTGGATTTAGGCCCTTTATAATGAGTCCTCGTATTTGGGACAAAGGTATCAAAGATACTGTAAAGTACTCAGAACTTCTGGAACCCAGAGCTACCTGGGTTGATCACCTAAAGGAGAAGGTGATTTGGCCATGCAGCATTGAGTAGAATTCTCTTTCCATTTTTACTGGGGAAAAAGAAAGGTTCAGTGAGAGGAAAAAAGCACTCCAGGGTAGTGAGTCACTTTCAGAGACAAAAGGCAAACTTGCAATTTACACAATGGCTTTTACTAAAGTTGTACAAAATATAGGTGGGTCAGAACCACAAAACGACAAGGCAGGGCATCCCTAGGGATCATCTTTCTACCAGGCAGCAAGGGCAGAGGAGGTCTGGTTTTGGAGCCACTGCTCTGTAGATGCTCTAGGCAGTGGCTTGGCAGCCATGTTGACAAGTCATTGTCAAAGCGCAGGGCAGCTCTCAGTCCAGGAGGATACCCCCGGCTCCTGCATTTTCATACTCAGCTGCGTGCCTGCCCATGCCCCTCCTTTTTAAATTTTGAGACCGTACTTGCTCCATTGCCTACCTGCAGCTTGAAAGCCAGTTAAATACCTCCTGTCTCAGCCTCCTTCAATGCTGGGACTGTCAGAACGTGGCATCCAGCAAGAGGAACATTTTGATAAGCAGCATGGGTGTAATTGGTGTAACTGGGTAGCCTTAAGATAAACATAAAATTGCATCTGCTCTCATATGTACATAATAATAAATTCTAATTCAATTTATATATAAGCAAGAAACCATACAAAACCCAGAAGAAAACATGGGTGAGTTCCTTTATCATATTGGAAGTGAGAGGGACTTTTCTAAGACGCAGATTTCAAATAAAATAAGAAGAAAGGTTAACAATTTTTACAGCATAAAACTTTAATTTCAAAACACAGAGTTGCCATAATTTGGATCTGAAGTATCTGCAGATGCCAATCTGGTAAAGGCTTGTCCCTATCCAGGCACTATGGGAAGATGGTAGATGCCTGAAGAGGTGGAGCCAAGCGAAGATTTCGTGTCTCTGGGGGTGCCGTGGAAGAAGACTGGGGCCTGGGTCTCTTCTGCTCCCACACACAGTGTTTTGCTCAGCCACGCGCTGCCGCCTTGGGTTGCTGCGGCCTCATCACAGGCCCGAGAGCAGCAGGGCTGACCATTCATGGACCCTCTAAACTGTGAGCCAAAATAAACCTTCTCTCCTTTAACATCAGTAACTCAGGTATTTGTCATTTGTGACAGAAAGCTGGCTGAGCTAGTGACTGAAAACAATTGAGCACAGTTTAAAATCTTTCTTGGGGGAAGTAGGGGTACTGAAGATAGAGCCCAGGGTCTTCACACTGTGCTACATCCCCAGACCATTTTTTTTCTTTTTTTTTTTTTTTTTAGATTTTAGGACAAGGTCTTGCCACTTTGCCCAGGCTGGGCTGAAACTTATCATTCTCCTGTCTTAGGTGCCCAGAGTGCTGGAATTACAGGTCTGTATTACCAGGTCCAGCTTAAAATCATTTTGTATTTTATCTTTAAATATGTCTATTTCTTTTCTGAACCCCTGAAGAGGCCCTGTAGCACTATGCACCTTAGTACCTAGATTGTGATCTCTAAATAACGTTTCCCACTTAAGAGAACTAAGACTCCTTTGGGAAGTGACCAGTTCCGGTTCAAGACAGGAAATATACAAAAGACCTAGAAAAACAAGGGGAATATATACACATATGAATATCAATGAGAATAAACACAATGGATCAAAATGCACCAAATATGTTTGTTTGTAATGATGCTAAAATTTTTGATTATTGCATATTCTTGAAAAATGCTAGGTGGCAACTCATTATTTTGAAAACTGGTAAATAAAAATGAACAAATTGAACGTTTATTTGCTTTTTGATAGAAATTATACCTTAAAGTAACCAGGGTGAAGAGATTTTCTTTTTCACAAGTTTTCCGGCTCATAAATGATGAAGGAATGCGTGTTCACCCATGTCCTCTGCAAAGCAAGTGTCAAGACAGGATGGGATATACAAGGGTTTTCTTGGGGAATGATGTGGAAGGTGAGAGGGAGGGACTTGTCAGATTTGATGGAGAAGAGTGAAGGAAGGTTGGCAAAGCCCGAAGCATCCTAAACTCCAGGGAAGGCGTGCAAAGACACATGACCAACACCAACCTACGGAGGGGGCCCAGCTCTCACCCAGCTGAGTCTACCTTGATCTCCTCACTGCAGTCAGCACTGGGGGAGAGCAGTTGGCAAGAAGAGTGGCTCAGAACCAAGGTGGGTGGGTTTCTAAGATCAGTAGCTGTGGCCTGTGGTCAGCTATGCTACAGATAGCAGGAAGTCTCCTGGGCACCTTCTGCTCACTCGCACTAAATGATCAAAGTAAGATATCACTTTTTTTGCCATGAAAAACTAGATCTAGGCAACAATCAGCAACCAACATCAGACAAAGAAAGACGACTCACGATTATATGCCTTCTGATGGAAGGAGGTAGCAACACCTGTGACGTGGTCTTGCCAAATAAAACATAACCTGAATCTTAATTGAGCTTCTAGATCTGTTACTTCATCTGAAATACAAAGAGACAGAGGATTATGTTAAATGGTACAATGGTGGTATAATCTACAACGCTAGACTTCAAAAACAAAACCAAAAAAACCTCTCATAATGAACAACCAGATTTACTCTACCCATACATTGAGTATGTTAGAGCTGGTGGTTGGGAATAAGGAGTAGGGGAAACAAAGTAAAGGAACACATAGGCTCAGAGGTTAAAGTGCTCAGCAAGCACTAAGTCAAGCGCTAAGTGCCTGAGGTCGATTCCCCAGCACCACATAAGCAAAGGGTGGTGGCACACTCTTGTAATCCCAGCACTTGGGAAGCTGAGGCAAGAAGACTGCTTTGAGTCCAAGGCCAGCCTGGGCTCCATAGTGAGTTCAGGTCCAGCCCGAACTGCAGAGTGAGACCCTGTCTTAAAAAAAAAAAAAAGACTAGAATTTTGAGCAGAGTTAGGTATGCTTTTGGTTTGTAGTCAGCTCTAAGATGTGGAGAGACAGGACACATAACTCAGTGTGGATATAGATAAAACAGTGTTGGCCATGAGTCGATTGTTGTGGAGGCTGGGTGATGGGCCCCTCCCTGTAGGTCGCTGAACTTAACTGTAAGGTCAAGGCAAGGGTTTGAGTAACATGTGAACACCAAGCAGAGTCACCTGAGCTTCATTCCACCCCAGCCGAGGACTCACAGGGGCAGTCTAGTGGTGGCCTGTTCCAGGGCAGGGTCGGAGGGCCCGCCCCAAGGGAGCTCTCCTGGCTGGAGCAAAGAGTGAACATGTGACGTATAGTTAGTTAGTAGTAGGCAGAGCCCCAGTGAATCTTAGTATATGTTGTCCTTTGCTCCAGACTATGTCAAAGTCATCTCGGGAGAGGAGAAAGAGAAACAAATAAGAATACAAGTAACTTAATTTGAAGTTAACCCCCCAAAAAAGATATACGCTCAAGGGTAATAGGAGCTGCTGCAAGTAGAAAGGTAAGAGAGATCTCTCTGAATTGAAGTGTGACAGGAAGCAAGGTAAGAACATCCTACGCAAAGGGAGCAGAAAGTGCCACAGCCCTGCGGGGGAAAGCAGGCCAGTGAGAATGGACGGTGACCATGATAGAACATGAATTGTATTCAAAGTGCAGTGGAAAGCAACTGAAGTGCCAGGGAGTGATAAAGTCTGATCTGCATCTTTACTCTCCCTTGTTTTTATTAGTGTATATATGAGATACACAATGGTTACATTGAGCTTGAGAATTTTGTGCACATACATAAATAGCATCAACTTCACTTTCCTCCCCTTCAGCCTTTCCACCCTCCCACCCACTCCCTCATCTTCCTGACTCCTAACATCTCACTCTTTAGACAATTATTTATTTGTATTCTGGGTTTCCAATATTAGAGAAACCATGTGGTATTTAACCTTCTGAGTCTGACTCCACTAAGTTTGATAGTCTCAAATTGTGTCTTTTTACCTACAAATGACTCAAATCTAACTGTTTTTATGGCAGAGTACTACTCCATTGTGTACATAAACAACATTTTTTTGGTATCTATTGGTCTGTTGATGGATATTTTGGTATCTTCCACAATTTAGCTATTATTAGTTGTGCTGCTCTAAATATGAGTATAACATGTTATCTCAGTAATATATTGCCTTAGTATATCCCTGGGTCTAATGAAATATTTATTTTCAGATTTTTGAGGAATCTCCATACTGCTTTTCAGAATGATGCACCAGTTTACAGTCCCATCAACAATGTAAAATGGCTCCTTCTTCCCCACAGCCTCACCAGCCTCTATTGCTATTTGAGTTATTGGTATACACCGTTCTCACTGGGATAGGATGGCATCTCAGTGGTGCTTTGATTTGCATTTCTCTAATGGATAATAATGTTGACATTTTTTCATATATTTGCTGATTATTTGTACTTCTTCTGAGAACTGTTTATTCGTTTCAATGGTCCAGTTTTAAATTGGATCTTTGATTTTTCAGGGACTATTTTCTTCAGTTCTTTGTATATTCTAGTCATTAAACTGCTGTCCAAAGATTTTCCCATTCTATCAGTTCTTTCTTCACTCTATAATTTTAAAGCATTTCCCCTTACATCAGGAGCACTACAAGGCTGTCTACTATCACCACTTCTATTCAGTATAGTACTTGAAACCTTATCTAGAACCACAGGGCAAGAGAACAAAATAGAGGAAATACATATTGGAAAGGAAGAAGTTAAAACTATATTTGCAGATGACATGATTTTTCTACATAGAAGACCCCAAAAACTCCACCAAGAAACTCTTAGAACTAATTAACAAATTCAACCAAATTGTAGGAAAAAAATTAATATAAAAAATAGCATTCCTCTACACTAACAATAAATTCACTGAGAAAGAGCTCAGTAGATCAATCCCATTTTCAACAATCCCTCAAAAAAATCAAGTATCTAGGAATAAACCTAACTAGGGAAGTGAAGGATCTCTACAAAGAAAATATTATGCTGGAAAAAGAAATCAAATAGGATATTAGAAAGTATAAAGACATCTTCTGTTCCTGAAAAGGCAGAATTAATATTGCAAAAATGGCTGTACTGCCAGAACTGATATACTGATTCACACAATTCCTATCAAAATACCAACAACTTTTTTCACAGAACTTGAAAAAATAATTCTAAAATTCATATGGAACCAAAAGAGACCCAGAATAGCCAAAGTAATTCTGAGTAACAAGACAAAAGCAAGTGGCATTACAATTCCAGACATCAAATCGTATTACAAAGCAATACTGATTATATATATATATGGTATTGGTACAAAAACAAAAAGGATAACCAGTGGAACAGAACTGAGGATATGGAGATAACCTCAAGTACCCTTAGTTGTCTGAAGTTTGGCAAAGGGGCCAAAAACATACACTGGAGAAAGAAAAGCCTCTTCAATAAATGCTGCTGGGAGCATTGGTTATCCACATGCAGACAGTTGAATCTAGACCCACACCTATCTCCATGTACCAAAATCAAATCAAAGATTAGATACTAAAATGGAAATGCTGAACTTCCTGGAGCACAAAATATGTAAAATTTTGGGGGCTTCGGGGTCAAGATGGCAGCTGAGTAACAGAGCTGCACAATGTCTCCTCTCTGACCCACTTAAAAAGTCAAGAATTTAGTCATAAAACACATGTTCAATGTAGCTAGGACAGAGAGGAGCACCCCAACAACTGAAAGGAGGCCAGTGGAAGGTCAGAAATCCCAAAGGAACATTGAAAGTGAAGGAAAAAAAAAAAAACAGCAGCCCAGGAAGCCACCGCAGGCTGGCTCAAACAACTGGGAGCCACAGGCATCTGCAGACAAAGGAAAGCCTGTATGAACCCGGGACATCTGCAGGAGCTGGGAGAGGAAGGAGAGCCCCAAGAACTGACAGGAGACCACAGGGAACATCAGAAATCCTGAAGTCATATCGAAAGTGGAGGAAAACAGCAGCCAACTTGATGCAGCCCTGAGATGCCAGCACCCACAGACCACAGTCACAGGAAAGCCCAGAGGCCAGAACCTCAGTCTGAGGTAAGCAAAGATCCGGGAGAAGTGGGAATTGCCAGCAGCTGGCAGCCCCAGCCTCCGAAAAACAAACCTATTTGTATACACTACAGATGCAATGTGTGCTCCCGCTACAAAAGGTCCCTGGGAGCCCAGATCAGAAGCAGTGCTAGGCAGCCATAACAGGCAATGACATAAGCAGGAGCCATCTCAAAAAGAAAGGGAAAAAAAGCGCAAGACTGAACCCATTGGAGAAAAAAAAAAAAAAGCTCAGAAGAGCACATCAGGGCTTTTGGGGGTCACTCTTAAACAGTGCCTAGGGAGAAACTGGCACAAGAGGCAGAGAGAGGAGAAAAGAGGGGGGGAGGGGAATGCTGCTGACCTCCTGAACTGCTCAGTGTACTGGGCACACCTCTGAGAGTGGAGAGCCCCACCCTCGGGGAGGGAAGCCAGGACAGGCTGGAGAGATTTGCTGAGGGGGCCGGGGGTGAACAATACACCTCAAAGGCCATTGGACTCTCAGGTCTCCCTCAATGCCTACTCCCACCATGGAACTAAGAAGAATTGCAGCTCCCCCACCACACACCGTTCAAAGAAACCTCTCAGCTAGGCCTCTAAAGTGAAGTCCCTCAACACCAGAAACATGGGAAGAAGACAGGGCAACAGGGCACCACGGAGATGCCAGAGACCCCAGAAAGTAATGGCATGGGCCCTGAAACAGTGGGACTCATAGGGAAGGAAGTCAGAAAGCAAGTAAATGAATCAAACAACCAGTTCACACACGATATTCTCAAAGAAATGCAAGTATTGATCAGCAGGCTTAAAGAGGATCTTACTAAGCAAATAATGGGCCTAGTGGAGACAAAGCTCACTGAGTATATTGAAGCCACAAATAAGAGGTTGGCTGAGGTAAATAAAGAAATGTAAGATATGAAGGAACATTTTAATAGAGAAGTGCAAAACTTAAAAAGAAAGGTAGATGGGAGGGGTGGGTGGGTGGGAGGGACAAAAGGAGAGTGGGAAAGCCCTTGTCACCTTGACAAGATATGAATGTGCACAAAATGCCCAACCTCATTGTAAACCTTGAATTTTGCATGTATACATATCAATAAAATGTGGGGAAAAAAAGAAAGGTAGATGAAATTGAGAGCATGAAAACTATATGTAACAACAGAGAAAGACAACTCAGATATTGTGAGAACATAGTTTCAGACCTTGAAGACCAGGCTGAGAAAACAAAAGATACAATTAGGCAAGATTCCAAAGTTAGAAATGAGCAAAGTAGCTGTATACACCAGCTGATGGATTGTAGGGGTCTCCGTCCCGCGGGGACCCCCAGAACAGCCAAGAAGGGGTCAGATGACAGAGTAACATGCTCTGGGAGTTGTTTCATTGAACACCATATCATTTATTTAGGAAGTACAGGGGCTTACATAGACTGAGGTAGTTATCTTGGGCCAATTAGCGAGGGTTTAGCTAGCGGGGCCGCCCAGGGGGACAGAAGGAGTAGAGGAAGGAGGATGGGGCATGCCAACCAGCAGTTCGTCACTGGACAAGGAGCAGTGAGGTGTGCTTCACCCTAACCTGAATCCCCTACAATAGATGATTCAAAGAGAACCATAATTATGGGTGTGAGAGAAAGAACAGAAGACAGCACCAAAGGTGTAAAGAATTTATTCAAGGCAATAGTGAAAGAAAATTTCCCTAAGCTAGGAAAAGAACTTAACTTCCAGATACAAGAAGCTTATAGAACACCAAATAACCTCAGCCAGCAATGAAACTCACCACAACATATCATAATCAAAACCTCAGAAACACAACATAAAAAGAGAATATTAAAAGCAGCAAGAGAAAAACAGACATTATTCTACAGAAGCAAACTCATTCGAATTACTGCAGATTTCTCAAGACAAACTTTAAAAGCCAGGAGATCCTGGAGAGGGATCCTCCAAGCTTTAAAAAACTCCAAGTATCAACCCAGGTTGTTATATCCAGCAAAATTATCCCTGAAAATTGAAGAAGAAAAAAAATTTTCATGACCAAGAATCCCTTAAGAAATTTGCAACAACTACCCCAGCATTGCAGATATTATTTGGAGGAATCTTTGAGAGAAACAGAGAAGCAAGGAGCACCGAAAAAACATGGAGGAAAGGAAACACCTAATCTACAGGGGCAATTGGTATAAAATCTTTACAAATATGTATGCATGAAATTAGGGATGAATAGATAGGTAAAAGGATAAGCCAAATCAGACAAAATGTTAATAATTAGTGAAATGTGAGTAAACAATATATGAAAGTTAAAAAATTTTTGAAATAACTAAGCATACTACTCTATTGCTTTAACTGTAGTACACTTATGTGATACAGGTTTGTTTATTTAAGTAGCAAATTGATAAAGTCTTAAGCTTGTTTAATGTAGCAATTCACTTTTTTGATGTTGAGTGTGAGTTTATCCTCTTTGAGAGAGACGGAAAGATAAGTAGCACCAAAATAGCATGGAGGAATGAAACATGTAAAAGAAAGTGTAATTTAAAAAAAAAAGATGGGGGTGGGGTAGAGAAATGGTTCAGTGGCTAAAGTGCTTGCCTAGCAAGGGCTAAGTCAAATGCTAAGTACCCAGGTTCAATTCCCCAGCACCACATAAGCTGGGCTTGGTGGTGCACGCCTGTAATCCCAGCACTTGGGAAGCTGAGACAGGAGGATTGCTGTGAGTTCAAGGCCAGTCTGGACTCCATAATGAGCTCAGGACCAGCCTGGGCTGCAGAGTGAGAACCTGTCTCAAAAAAAAAAAAATTGGTATTTAAATCATCTGATTGATATACTTCTAAAATAGTACCAGCTATTGTACAGGATCTGTGAAATATCCCCACATCATTATTATTAGTAATAATGTAGTTGTTTGCAAAACAGAATAATTACATGCAACATGGGGAATTGACACAAAATCTTTAAAAAATACATATGCATAAATATATGGATGGATAGGCAAATAAAATTATAAATCAAATCTAGCAAAATGTTAGCAATCAGTGAAATATGAGTAAATAAGTTATAAAAGTTAAAAATTTTTGAAATAACTAAATTTGTCTTCATACCTGTTACTTTAGGTGATATAGATTTAAGTTCATTTAATGTAGCAATGTGATTAAAGTTTTAAGTTCATTTATTGTAGCAATTCACTTATTAGGTCTTTGATGTAAGTTTATCCTAAGAAAACTGATTGATGTAAAGATAGTCCTGTGAATGTAACGTACCTTCCAGTACTCAGTTAAGGCATTTGAAATTTAACTTTTCTTCTTCTTTCTCATATTTACTAGCCTTATGAATTACATGACTGTAGTTCTTTTCTTATGTGGACTGGTGGGTGAGGCCAGGTTTAAGAATCTCAACAAAGATAGAGTAAAATCTCAAAAATACATAGAGGAAAAAAAAAAGAACTCTTGGCAAATACCCTAATAAAGGGATCTACTAGACTCAGAGAAGAGGCATCAAGATTTGACCACTGTGGCCCATTCGAGGAATAGGAAGCTGAGCTAACGAGTGGTGACTTAAGTGAAATGACTCAGATGCAGAAAATTAAATATGTTAAATATTCTATAGTGTCTCTGACTTGAGAAACCCAGAATATAGGCATTCTATAGAAACACATGATGTGATAGCCAGAGTTGGGG
Organism: Ctenodactylus gundi; assembly: GCA_004027205.1. NCBI lineage: Eukaryota > Metazoa > Chordata > Mammalia > Rodentia > Ctenodactylidae > Ctenodactylus > Ctenodactylus gundi. Next base: position 25,229 of record PVKB01001115.1, read on the forward strand.
GATAGGGATGGGGAGGGTGTGGGAGGATCAAGAAAGGAAAGGGATTGTAAAGTTGATGTGATATATATGTGCATGAAATACTCAAGTTCCTTGTAAACATTATGTGTGGCATATGTTTATTAATAAAAATAGTGGGGGAAACACTCTTGAAGATATAGGCATAGGCAAAGATGTTCTCAATAGGACACCTGATGCAAAAGAAATAACCCCAAGAATTAAAAAATGGGATTATATGAAATTTTAAAAAAACTTCTGCATATCAAAGGAAACAATTAACAGAGTGAAGAGAGAACCAAAAGAATGACAAGATCTTTTGCCACCTACATTTTAAAAAGTTCCTCCGGGCTGCTGTGTAGGAGGTGAGGAATGAAAGCAGGGGACAGATAAGGAGGCTTGCCACCATGAAAATAAGAATGGCAAGGTGTGCCTGGACGTGGACAAAAGCAGACGATTAGGAAGGTGTTTAACATTTGCCAACAAATAGATAGAAGATGAACGATGACCTCAGTCTTTGGCATAAACAGAGAGCAGACTGTGGTGTCAAGCACTTTGGTGGAGAAGAGGAAATGCCCAGGACAGGAGCCAAAATCAAAGGTTGAAATGGCAACATAGTAACCTAGGAGTTCTAATATTTACATATTCACAGATAGGTAAAGTGGCCAATTTTTCTTGAATGGCCCCACTGTCCCCCTAAGTCAAGGCCATCGAAGGAGGCATCTTACTTTTCGGCTGATTCCTTCTCTTCAACTTGAATCATTCTAGTCAACCACATCACCAACCTAAATCCTGTCTTTTGAGATTGACTTCATATGAAAATTTTACTTAGTCTCCCAAGCGTGTATTCTGCTCACATGGTCCCCACAACACAATAGCTAACACCCAAGATTTAAGAGAAGAGACGTTTATGTTAGCTCACAGTTCAGAGGTCTTGGCCCACTCGTGGCCAGTGGGCAATGAGGGGAGTTCCCAGGCTCAGTGGGAAGAACCCGGGAGCCTGGGGACTGAGATGGGAAGGGCAGGGCTGGGGAAAGAGATTGCCTCTCTGGGCCACACACCTCGGACTGTTTCTCCAACCAAGCCTCACCTTCTTACGGCCCACAGCCCATCGCTGGATTCACCTCTCGATCCAAGCAGCCCCCACAGTCTAATCACCATCCACATACCTGAGGCTTTGGGGGACACTCCAGATTCAAACCGTGACAATCATGGGATTTTTTTTTTCTCTAGTTGCTCCCTGCATCCCTTTTTTAAAAGATTTTTTTATTTTATTTTTTATTTACATATCTCATCCCTTTCCCCTTCTCTCCCTCTCAGTCCCCTCCTTTCCCTTTCTGTTAAGTCCATCTTCTTTATTCGATATCTCTTGCATACTTTTTGCAGTTTGGTTTTCTCATATTAGAGAAACCATACAATATTTAGCTTTCTGGGTCTGATTCACTTCAAGGTGCAACCATTTTCCCACAAATAATTCAAATCTGTCCTTCTCTGTGGCAGAGTAGTACCATGTTGTGTACATGCACATCTAGTTTATCCATTCCTCTGTGGCTGAGCATATTGGCTTCCTCCAGGATCTGGCTATCACACCAGCACCCTTTAAAGGATGGAACGGACACGGAAGCTCTCGCATCCCCACTCTGTGTAGCATCGTGCTAAATGTGGGCATAATTTGACATCGTCCTTCAAGTAATCACTCAGGGCTAAGCCCAAGTAGGGGTCGCTGGAGCGGGTCCTGGTCCCTGCGCTGCGGAGTGGCGCCCGCAGGTGGCAGGGTGGATCAGCAGAGACCCCCACCCCAGCCCCAACTAGCGACCCCCCTCCATGCTGCCTCCAGAGGGACAGGGACTCCCAGCCCTCAGGCTCCGATGGGTTCTGGACCCAGTTTGCCTGCAAGGTGCCTCTGTTGCATTCCCAAGGGGCCTGGACCAAGAGCCCCTGGTCAACCCCAGTATCTGCATCGGGGTTTGGGTGGGAAATACACCGCATTCTATCCTATACTTCACTGCTCCGGGAGCTGCACTCCCTCAATAAATATATAAAATCTAAAAAGGGTGGGGAGGGGGGCTGGAGGTATGGCACAGCGGTTAAAGTGCTTGCTGATAAGTACCTGAGTTCGATTCCCCAGCACCACATAAATCGGGCATGGTGGCGCATGCCTGTAATCCCAGCACTCAGGAGGCCGAGGCAGGAGAATTGCCATTCTCGGTGAGTCTAAGACCAGCCTGAGCTACAGAGCAATAACCTGTTCTAAAAACAAAACAAAACAAGATAATAGAAAGATTTTTTTTTTGGTGGGGAGGGGATATTCAACCAGGGGGCTGTAGCAGCAGTTTAAGGGTAGAGAGCCTAGCAACCAGCCCTAGCAACCAAGCTGCTTACCGTAAGACAGCCCCTTACCCAGCTACACTGTGAAAACCCCTAGATGCTGAGCCACTCAGGCAACCCACATTTCCAAGTCCCCCTTCCAACCAGCAGAAGCTTTACCCCCACCACCACCACCATTTTTTCTTTCACCTTCTGTACGTTTTCCAGTAAAGCCTCCTCTTCACAACCTGCCTCCCGTCTTCCCGACTTATTCCTCAAGCCTGCGGAGACAGGAACTTGGCGCGGAGGCCTGTCAGAATTGGGGCCTGACCCTGCAGCCACCAACACTAAAGATGATAAAGTGCAGCTTTGTAAAATGCAAACTCAATACTGAACTGCCTCCTTCATAGCAGAAGCAAATCCCAGAATGGCATAACTAGTATGGTGCCAATATCTTGTGCGTGGGTGTGTGTGCATTGGGTGGGTGGGAGGGGTGAGTGTGTTGTACTGGGATAGAGCTCAGTGGCTTCACAGCTACATCTTCAGCCTATTTTTATGTTTGACTTCAGGACAGGTTCTTTCTAAGTTTGGCAAGCTAGGCTTGAATTTGGAATGCTGGGATCACAGCCCTGAGCCACCGGGCCCATCTTGGTGCCAATATCTTTAGCACTGGAGAGCCACAGAAAGAGCTGGATCTCCGCTTCCTGTAGGTCTTCATCCCACAATCAGCCCCGAAGGATTTGTAGCTGCTAAGGAAAAGGGCCTTAGGTTTTTTTTTTAAACAAATCAAAATAAGCAAGCAAGAGGAAAGACAGACATTCATCCACGTGTTGGAACGCTTCTCCATACTAAAGTTCCTGCTGAACTTGCAGATATCTTAAGAGAAGCAAAAGTGTATTCCGCTTCAGTTACTAAAACACAAAATGAACACTGGCATAGTGGGTATACACCTCAAATCCCAGCTATTTGGAAGGCTAAGGCAGAAAGATGGCAAATTTGAGGTCACTCTGGACATCTTAGCCAGACTTTGTCTCAAAAATAAAAGGGCCGAAGGGGTAACACGGTGGTAGAGTACTCCTGAATTCCCAAGCTTGCTCAGGGCGCTTGTTCCCACCGGCACACATCCTAATTGATCCTCACGGGGAATGTGTCTTTGGAATATGAAAACTCAAAGTAACTTCTGGCCTTTGTTTTCCCCTAAGAGTACAGAAGAGAGAGAGAAAAACTAATAGAAACTTACTTGAAGGCAAAGTTAAAAAACTCAAAGAACTAAAAATAAGTCTGTGGTGATTCAAAGATTTTGTTGTTCTTAATCAGAATGGAATTGGCCCCTTTTTGTAGACTTTCTAGTGCTTAAAAAAAAAAAAAAGACACAGTAGCTCTGAGAGTGTGGGACACATAGGACCTGGCTGTGACTGTTCACTGGGAGAAGAGTAGTTTAATGACAGTCCTTGCTCTGTCACATTGGTCAAAGGACTAAGTAAGCACACATTTCCTCAAATCAAAAACACAGTAAGAGGTGGCTTAAGGGCCGTCACAAAGGCTCCAGCTGCTGCCCTGAGGTTCCAGGGGTGGGTGTGTAAAAGTGGCAGCGGCAGACATCCTGGCCAAATGTACGCCCAGCGTAAAGGGCAGGGCGCTGCTGACGCATAGCTCATTATTTCCAAGGCTCCTGGTCAGAGCTTCCGGAATTAAAGTTCAAGCGAAGCTAGACTCAGATCAGTCTAGGGTGTGGACATGAGCACAGGTGAGCCCACAGTGCAGCAGAAGTGGACGTGTGGGTGAGCATGTGTAAGCAGATGCTTCTCCTGGCTTTTCCACTCCTGCCCAGTGACTGCCACCAACATTTCCTGGCTGAGGAGACTGTGAGACCTAGAACATCTTCTCCACAAGGTGAGCAGAAGCCTTACTTGTGCCACCTGCATCTTGAAGACTCTTATGGACTGGTCCCTCAGGCACGTTGCTGTGGAAATCTTGTCCAAGTCTCAAATAATTTTCAAAGAAATGTTATTTTCCCATATGAATAAAGGAGAGAATCTGGCATATATTCAAATCCTGAAGTTCTGAATTAAGGTTACACTGTGTTTTATTTGCAATGAGTCAACAACATGGAAACCCTGTGGAGGGGAAGTGTTGCTTCATCTGCAGTGATATAAAATTATGTAAGATACACATATGTTATCTGTGTATTCCTTATTAAACATTCTTTGGAAATAAACCTTAATGATTTAGTAGCTTATTCTTATAGATGTATTTTAATTATCCAAAACTCTCTAGTCTTACATATTTAAGTCTAAAATTTTTGTTTTCGTGTTGTTTTGAGACATGATTTTGCCACGTTGCTCCAGGTGAACTTGAACTTGCAGTCTTCCTGCCTCGGTCACCTGAGTGCCAGGACTGCAAGCGTGTAACACCATGCTCGTGGTGTCTCAGTCACTTTGTCATTGAAGCTGCCACAGCTGACGGAACGAGAGGCCTATGGAGAAAAAGGAACCCATCTACATTGTTGGTGGGGCTGCTAACTAGTAGAACTATTATGGAAACCAGGATGGAGAGTCCTTCAAAAACTGAAAATAGATATTTCATTTGACCCAGCTATATCTCTTTTGAGAATATTTCCAAAGAGTTAAAGTCTTCATATAACAGTGATACCTCATACAACAATGATGCATGCGTACCCATGTTCATAGCAGCATAACTCTCTATGGCTAAATCATGGAAGCTGCTGATATGCCCAGCAACAGATCAAGAATTTAAAAATGTAGTATTGGGGCTGGAGGAATGGCTGAGCGGTTAAAGCGCTTGAGCAAGCGCTAAGCCAAGCGCTAAGTACCTGAGTTTGATTCCCCAGCACCACATAAGCTGGGCGTGGTGGCGCACGCCTGTAATCCCCGCACTCGGGAGGCTGAGACAGGAGGATTGCTGTGAGTCCAAGGCCAACCTGGGCTCTGAAGTAAATTCAGGACCAGCCTGGACCACAGAGCAAGACCCTGTCTCAAAAAAAGTAGTATATTTGCACAATGAAGTACTACTCAGCCATAAAAAAGATAAATTTCAGTCATTTGTAGGCAAATGGATGCACTTTGAGACCATTATGCTCAGTGAACCAGACAGAGAAGCTTAAATATCACATGGTTTCTTCAATGTGAGAAACACAAAAGAGCCAAATACACGAGATGGTGGAAACAGGGACACAGATTGGCGGAGGGACAGAAGGGACGTGGGAGTGGGCAAGAGGGTGGGGAGGGGAAGGGAGGTGAGAGTCACAGAGCTGTGCTATGCATGCATATGCACAAACTCCTCAAGTTGAGTGGAATTATGATACATTGCAAATACATGCTAATAAAAAGAATAACTGTTTAGGGGGAAAAATGAAGAGGTTCATTTCAGCTCCACAGTTTCAGAAGGTTCAGTCCATGTGTGCTTGGCTGACAAGGGCAAAAAGGCCTGGTGTGGAAGAAAACAGCTCACACATGGTGGAAAGGAAGCCAGAGGAAAAATGTATCTTCCCAGGGGGATGGAGGAATGGCTCAGCGGTGAAAGCACTTGTCTGGTAAGCGCTATGCAAGCACTAAATACCCAAGTTTGATTCCCTATCACCACATAAGCCGGGTGTGGTGGCACACACCTGTAATCCCAGCATTCGGGAGGCTGAGGCAGGCAGATTGTCCTGAGTCCAATGCTAGCCTGGGCTCCATAGTGAGTTCAGGACCAGCCTAGGCTATAGAGCGAGACCCTGTCTCAAAAAAACCAAAATAAAATATATCTTCCAGGCCACTCCTCAGCTCTTAACAGTACATAAAACCATGAAACCATCAATTGATTAATCTACTTAATCCAATTAGCCTCATGAGCTAATTATCTTCTAAATACATGAAGCTTTGGGGGACATTTTAGATCTAAACCATGACACATGGTTCTATGTTTTAAATATCTCTTCTAATATAAATAACACTCATGTGATTTAAGGTTCTGAAAGTATTTATTTCCTTAAAAAATTACTATGACCAAGTTACTGAATCAGTTGGACTTTTCACCCTTTCGAAATAGCTTTGCAAAAAAATGCTTCCTCAGAAAAGTGAGGTGCCGTGGGCGCTAAGGTGTTGGAACTGCAGGCAAGGAAGTCAGAGAGCTGCTCATACGAAAGAGAAAACGCAGCAGAGATGAAGCAACAGCCAGAGGCTTGCTGACTGAGCGCTGCAGTTATTCGGGGAAATGCCTGCCTTGGAGGCTGACAATATTTTCAAGCTTCTACATTTTTCTTATGTGAACTAGGCATTCCAAACTCTATAGCATTATTATCTTCTCCCCAAATTTGCCCCTTCCGGCTGAAGGAATGGTTCAGCAGTAACGCACTTGCCTAGCAAGCGCTAAGTATCTAGGTTCAGTTCCCCAGCACCACATAAGCCAGGTGTAATGGTGCATGCCTGTTATCCCAGAACTCGGGAGGCTGAGGTGAGAGGATTACTGTGAGTCCAAGGCCAGCCTGGGCTCCACAGTGAGTTCAGATCTAACCTGGGCCACAGAGCAAGACCCTGTCTCAAAAAAAAAAAAAAAAAAAGTCCCTTCCTACGTGTTCCTGTGAAATTGTTTTTCTGTAGCTGGCACATCTCTGCAGACCTTGAGGGAAGGTTGTACGCTACTTTGAGGGCCTGGCAGTTTCCTAAAGTGAGTATGCAGTTAATGTTAAGTTGGAACTTGAAAAAAATGGACTGTGTATTATCAATGACCCTTCCTAACTTCAGAGGCAGGCCTTGTTTTTCCAACTTTATAGGTGAGAAAACCAGATCGGATTCTTGAGTTGGCTTTCAGAAGCCACTCAGTTAACAAGTCAAAGATCTTATCTCGTATGAATTCAGTTCCAAACTATGGCTGTTTTTAACAGTAACAGTTGGTAAATAAGTGGTTCTTGGGTCTTCTCCCTGAAGCTGTCATTGAGTGGTAGAGATAAAAGATCACGCATGCTTAGTCCACCACCTAAGAACCAGTCAGCTATGAGTTCTACCTATGACTCCTGAATTTTAAGTCTCAATTTCACACTCTATAGCTAAATTTGTAATAATGATCTTATTCATTTCTTTCTTCTCCTCTTTGGTAAAGAACTTTTAAAACTCTTTGATAAAAAACTCTTAAAAATTCTGAAATAGGTGAGTATGCCTTTGTATCTACTGCTTTATGTGTGATATACTTTTGCGATACAGGCTTAAACTCATTTAATGTAGTGATTCATTTATTCAGTCTTTGATATGAGTGTAACCTAAGAAATCTGAATGATGTAATGATAACTTGAATGTCTTTCATATGGCAACACCATTGAAACTAGCTAACTCTTGGAAGAAGCCAGTATGCCTGGTATGCCCGAGTACAGATGACTGGATAAAGAAGATGTGGTGTGCATACACAATGGAGTATTACTCTGCCATTAAGAAGGACACATTTGACTTATTTTTAGGAAAATGGATGCACCTTGAGACTGTTATGCTCAGAGAAATAAATCAGACCCAGAAAGTTAAACATTAAACGGTTTCTTTAATATGAGAAAACCAAAGTCAAAAAATGTAAGAGATATGGAAGGAAGTAAGAAGATGGACTTTGTGGAGAAAGAAAGGGAAAGAGGGGGTGAGAAGGTGGCAAGGAGAAAGGGAGGTGATATGTAAAAAAAGAGAGAGAATGAAATGGGGGTGACAGTGGGAGACAGAAGGAAGAGGGAGGTGTGGGAGGATCAAAAGGGGAGAGAAGAGAGGATTGTAATTTTGACGTGATATATATGTGCACAAAATGCTCAAGTTCTCTTTTCCCCATTTTATTGTTCTGTATAGATGCAATACATAATGCTTACATTGATCTTTTTTTTCTCAAGGCTGAACCTACATTGTTCTTGAGTATATTTTTCATATACATGTCGTGGCAAAATTTCAAATCCTTCCCCTCTCCCTTTTCAACCCTCCCACTCCCTCCTCCTCCCCTCCAGTTCCCATTATTCCCCTCAATTAGTCCTATGAAATGATTATGATCTGGGTGTCTCATATTAGAGAAACCAGGAGATATTTAACCTTCTGTGTCTGACTCACTTCACTGAGCATGCTGGTCTCAAGTTGCCTCCATTTACCTACAAAATCCTCAAACCTATCTGTCTTTGTAGGCATTGTGTACAAATTGTGTAGGCATTGTGTACAAATACAATACTCAAGTTCAATATAAACAATATGTATCACATATATATTAATAAAACGGGGAGAAAAGCCCTCTGGCTGTTTTTAGTACAACACGTTCAGATGTTAGATTTCTTTATATCTTTCTTCTTTTTCTTCTTCCTGTTGCAATTCTTAGTATTCATAGTTCTTCCTTTTGAGATGCTTGTTGGTAGTTTTCAAATTTCTGACTCCATAATTCAACCCGTCAAAAGGCAAAATCACAACAAATTCAGTTTAGCAATCTAGCTGGCTTTTATTTTGAGTCTAAAATCAAACCTTGGATTCCATAAAGTAGAACGAGTGTTCCAACAGCAGAGTGAGAAAAATGGCCTTCAAGGCAGAAAGAAGAAGAAGAATAAGAAAAAAAAAAAAAAACAGATAGGTCATTCTGAATTCCTTTTCTGGCAGAGAAGCAGATTTTCCTCATCTTGCTACCTCAGGTTGACTGCAACCCAGTTTTTGGAAAACTGGTGTCTCGAAGGTCATCTTGGCTACAAAGCACAAACAACTGTGCTCTGGTCTGGTCTGGTCTGGTCTGTCTGTGGGGCGGAAGGCCAGTCCAAAGCTTTGAATGAAAACTTTCAGAAAGTAAAATGGCCAGCCTTCTGTCACTTCCTGTGACAGGAACTCTGTCCTTCTAGAACAAGGTCGCTGTGTTAGGTCGTACACAGTTAAGAACATGGGGCTGGAGGGATGGCACAACGGTTAAAACTCTTACCTACCAAGCACAAGGCCCTGAGTTTGTTTCCCCAGCACCACATAATGCCGGGTATGGTGGCACATGCCTGTAATTCTAGTACTCAGGAAACTGAGACAGGAGGATTGCCACCCATAAGTCCATAAGTTCAAGGCCAGCCTGGGCTCCATAGTGAGTTCAGGACCAGCCTGGGCTACAGAGTGAGACCTTGTCTCAAAGGGAAAAAAAAAGAACGTGTGGCATGTATCAGAGGTATGGTTCAGCCAGTTCCTAGCTGCCGCTTAACAGCCACTTAACCTTTCTAGGTCTCAGTCTTCTTGTCAGATAAATGGGGGGAGTAACTGTTCCATCCCACAGAAATGTGGGAAGAAATCAAAAATTAAATTTATGTAGAAAGCATTTAGAGCCATGCCTAACACATACATACATTCAACCTATGTTAGAGAAAACAAAGCAATACAAAGGAGAAAGAAGGAAAGAACTGACCAGCTCTGGGGTTCCCGGTAGCCTGCTCTCTCAGAACGCCCCCTGCATGCGCCCAGGTGGCAAGGAAGCAGTGCATACCCACCAGAAGCTGGTGGTTACTGCATTGAGAGAGAAAGAAAAAATTAAGAGACTCAAGCTCTTTCTGGCTTGTAAAAGTAATCATAGTATGTAACAAAGCAAATCTTTTTTGAAAAATGGGTAAGTGTACTTAACATGATGTAAGATAGAAAACACGCCTTATTTGGCAAGAGATATTTTCTTTCTCAAGATAAGCCAAGCACAGTTCCAACACTACTGCCTGGAGTGGCTGGCCAATCAGAACCTCTGACTCTCTCCTTTGTACTACAGCAGCTAGACCTTACCTCTCCCTCCAGTGAACTCTCTTTCACTTCTAGTCAGGTTCCCTCCGAAGCGGCAAGACGCTTCCTGCTCTGAAACTTTCTCAATTGTAAGTACTCTGAAATTTACAACTTTTCTAAAAAGCCTAGTATGAAAAAAAAAATGTTTAACAAGATTTTGATTTTCCTAGTTTTATAGCTAATGTATGATATTTTGGTATTCAGGTGAAAGAGCAATGTTTTCTTGCCTGATTAAATTAAATTTAATCAATTTAATTGTAGTCAACAATTACATGGTAAGCATTTTGCTACATCTTGCTGTTCAAACATCAAACTAAGGTGATCATTAATTTTGCTTTCTCTCCTTTCTCTCTCTCTCTCTCTCTCTCTCTCTCTCTCTCTCTGTGTGTGTGTGTGTGTGTGTGTGTACGCATGTTTACTTATGCCCATGTAATTTCTTTGTGCTTTGAAAATATTCTATTTTATCCATTTAACATATTTAGCATGGGGCTCAGTAGTACAGGTCTGTAATCCTAGTACTCTGAGAGGCAGAGGCAGGAGGATTGCAGGTTGGCGCCCAGCCTGGGCAACTTAGCAACTTGGTAAGGCTTATTTCAAAGACAAAGATTAAAAAAAAAAAAAGCCTAGGATGTAGCTCAGTGTGAAAATTTAAACTGCAGTACCACAAAAATAAATAAATGTTTAACAAAAAAACAGGATTGGATATTTGTAGATTCAGTCAAAGAAATATAAGAATCCTTGGATTCTCATTCTGAGAAAAGCAGACTAATATCAAATCTAAACTTCGGTTCTCACTGATATATAAAGATGTCCCTTCGTATCTCATATATAGCTTATGATTTAGATACTATGTTATAGAAATGTTTCAATCAAACCCAAAAAATGCAGGGCCTTTTGTCAAGAAGGTTCTCTTCATAGAATGATCGCCACGCCAGGAAATCTTCCAGGATTTAGCTCTCATTTAGAAGATCTCAGTTTTACCCACTAATCTCAGTTGGAACCAACTTTTCACCTTTGCCTCTTTGTCGCTGTGATCCCTTCACTCCTGAGAACAGTCCACTATTCTAATAATATAATATTACTAATATGCGATGTCGTATGACTGTTAAACATATTACTACCAGTTCACCCAGTTGCCAAATATACTTTTTAGGTTTTCCTCTTCCTGTGTCATGATAAAAAGATGGCCAGTACAATCCCCGCTGGAGTTCCTTCTGCCTTTTTCCTCTTTCGGAACTGCCTCTCACCAATCTTTCCACTCTCTGCCCTCCTGGGATCATAGAGAGCACCCCGGGTAGAACAGGGCTGCAAACAGACAGGGAGGCTCCTGGTGCTTAGCAACCTAGCAGAGAACTTTTTTTAATACACCTTGGGTGCTCAATACATATTTTCTAAACTGAACTAGACTTTTAGTTACTACCAACAAGAGAATCAAAATGGCCAAAGGTGAGGTTACAAAGTGTGCTTCACAAGGCAGCTGGCTTAGGATGCTCCTCCAAAGACAGGGACCCCACACCATGCAGCTAAGGAGCTGTGAGCTCCCTGGCCTTGTGCTCCTAGTGCACGTGGGAGGCCCAGGCACGTGCCACATCTGCTAAGAATTTTCCTGATTCTCGCCAAAGCAGCCATGTGCTCAGCAAGCTGGGTCCACACAGAGAGGACTCCTTTCCTTTTTCAACTTTAGGCAGCAACGGCCGCTGCCCTCTCTGTATTGCCCCTTTCCTGACTAACTCCCAGGGCCAGCCCTCCCACCCCAATTACAATTTCTCAGGACTGCATCCTGGAGGACATCATAAGCTTTCCAAGCGGTTTTTACACACAGTGGGCTTTGAGGACCAACTGAGACCAACACAAGCATACGGTCCTAGAAAAATCTTACAGACAACACGCAGCACAAGGGACTTTTCTAGGAAGGTTTTTTCCCTCTACTTCCTGTTTACCTGTTACCTTGAATGACTATAATTAAAATCTATCAGGTGAAGCTGAGAGATTGAAGCTGTACAAATATATTGTGCATTTGTCTCTATTTTGTATTTTGTTGCAATTTAAAAGTTACCTAGAATTTTTTTCCCCCATTTTATTGTTATGTATACATGCAAAATTTAAGGTTTACATTGGAGTTGAGCCTTTTGTGCACGTATGTATCTTGTCAAGGTGACAAGGGCTTTCTCACTCTCCTTCTGTCCCTCCCCCTACCCATCCCTCCCTCCCTCTTCCCCCACCCTACTCCTGTTTCACTCTATTTTTCATTTTAAGTTCCATAAGAGTTGTGATCTGGGACTCTCATATCAGAGAGACCATTCGATGTTTCACCTTCTGCTTCTGACTCACTTCACTAAGCATGATGTTGTCAAGTTTCTTCCATTTGCCTGCAAAACCCTCCAAGCTGTTGGACTTTATAGATGCATAGTATTCCACTGTGTATAAATACCACAGTTTGTGCATCCACTGGTCTGTTGATGGGTATTTTGGTGACTTCCATATTCTAGCTATTGTTAGTTGTGCAGCTATGAAAATGTGCGTACATATATCTCTATTGTGTGTTGTCTAGAACTTTGAAATGACTCCAGAGCTGCCTGAGTGTGTCCACTGGGCATGCTTGCTTTATGCTCTGAGGTTTGTTTGTTTGTTTGTTTGTTTGTTTTGGGGGGGGGAGGTTGGGGTTTTTTTGTTGTTGTTTTTTATTTAATTTTTGCAGTGGTGGAGTTTAAAACCTGGGACTTCAGCACTCTAGGCATGGACTCTGCCACTGAGCTGCCCCTCCCCTGCCGGGCCTCCTTTCAGGTTTAGAGCTATCCAGGAGGTATTTTTGTTTTTAGCAAGAAACCATGCACGTGGTGTTAGAAGGCCATTTTCAGGATAAACTAAAAGGGCCAAATGATTATGCAGGCGGACTGCTCTCCTGGGCGGGGCGGGAGCCGCCTTCACCCCCAGGGGAGGCTCCCCCGGCTTGAGAGGAACTTGAGATCGCTCCCGAAACCTCCTGGGGCCCGGCCATCTGTTTCAGTTTCCGATGCAAAGGTTTCAGAAACACCTGCGTCCCCACAATTTCCCACATTCAAAGGAAGTCAGTCGCCACAAAGAACAGACACAACAGCTTGCTCCCACTGTTCGGCTGAAAACTGCTCAGAAGCAGGGAAGTAAACTTGTCTACGAGCGGCGGCCAGCCCAGGGCTCCAGCCTGCACACACGAGGGCTGGTCACCCTGCGAGGGCTCCGGGAGGAGCTCGGGTCTCCAGCCACGGCGAGGCCTAAGGGTGGCCAACAGGGATCCGCAGCGACCGTGGTGGATGCCACTCCTTCCTCTGCCCGCCGCTGCCGGGCACCCGCTGGCGCCCACGGGGTAGAGACGGCGCGAGCGCCACCTCGGGGACCTTGGCGCATTTCCCAGCCTCACTCTTATACTCGCGCGTGTTTAAGGTACACCGTCGTCACGGCCCACGGCGACTGGGCGTGTCCTCGGCACCTCAGCGCGACGGCTGTCGCTTCCTCCTCCCCGCCCTCCAGGGCCCCCTCTTCCCAGATCTGAGAGAGAGAGAGAGAGCGAGAGCGAGAGCGAGGGGGACAGGGAGAGGCAGAGGGACAGAGAGAGAGACAGGCCCACGGAGGGAGAGAGACGGGGGTCAACCGCAGGGCCGCAACTTGCCGGACAAGCGCTGCCACCCAGATACGCGGCCAGCCCTCGTTTTTGCCACACAACACAGAAAACCTTAACGAGAGGAGAGGAGGGGAAGAAGGCCCTCCCCTCGCTGGCTGCCGCGCAGCCACCGCAGCCCCGAACGCGCGCGGACCGGGCCGGCTGGGGCCTCCGTGCCACCCGGAGGGCGGGCTCCTGCGCTGGGCGCCGGTCCCTGTTAGGGCTACTGCTCTTTCTACGGGCAGGCGGCTGTGGCTCAGTGGTTAGAGCGCGCTTGCCTGGGTTCGATTCCCCAGCAGCGCGGCAACCAGGGGTGGCGGCTCCCACCTGTACCTCTAGCCCTCGGGGAGCTGAGGCAGGAGAACTGACGTGCTCGAGGCCAGCCGGGGCTACCTAGTGAGCTCAGGACCCACCTGGACTACAGACTCTGTCTCCACAAAAAAAAAAAAAAAAAAAGTCCTAGCCACGAGCAAAGCCTGCAAACCCCCCTCTCTGTGGATCTTACCAAACCGAGCTCAAGCGCTCACGGGTGGGGAGGTGCTGGGGGCGCAGCGGTCGCATCTCACGGGGACGGAAAGTGGGCCGAGGCAGGAGGACCGTAAACCCGAGCCCACCCTGGGCAACTTGGTAACTTAGGCAGACATTGTCTAGAAGGAAAAAGGGGAAAAGGTGGATCTGGGCGAAGGACCGGCCCGAATCCGCCTGCCTCGCGGCCCTTGCGTCCGCGGCCGGGACCTTCCCAGCCTCCGCCCGCAGCCCCGGAAGCTGCTGGCCGTCCCGATAATTCGGAGCGGGGCCGGCGGACTGTGCGCGGGTGGTGGTGGTGGTGGGGGGTGTCCTGCCTCCCGCACGCAGCCAGGGCGCGGTCACCACCCTCTCCGACTCCGCGGACAGTTGCGGGAGGGTGGTCCCTGCCCCCCCCCCCCAGGCCCTCCCCGCAGGACAGGGCCGCAGCGGGAGTCCGTCCACACACGCACACAAGCATTCCCTCCACTCCGTGGCCTGCTGAGACCAGGAAATGAATGGCGGCACCACGGAATTAATTAACTGACAGAGCACACCCAAATGAGACTCCTAGGGTCCTGAGAGAAGTGACTGCTAAGGTTGCTAACTGCTGCGTGGGTCCTGGGGCCGCGCCCTCAGGCCCGCCTGCTCGCCGCCACTGACCGGCCAAGTCCAAGGAGGCCGGAGGCGGTGGTAACTGTGGAAGGGGTTTATTCCAAGAGCACCCTGTCACCATCTCCCCGCCTAAAGTGTATGAGCGTCTGCGACTGCAAGGACCAGCGGGAGACTGGTCCGGAGACCCACTTCCCAGCCTTCTCCCTCCTTTCTTGGTGGCCCCTGAACTGCCGCCTGGCCTGTATTGTCTGTCCCTACCTGAGGAGGAGGTGAAAATGAAGTAGCCTCCCACCTGTGTCTCCCCAGGAGGGAGGGAGGGAGCTGCCTGCTGGCTTGCCCCCCCCCCCCCCCCCCCCCCACTTTTAAAGTTCAAGCTCTCTCACGCTGGTTTCAACGTGGAGGAGCTGTGGCTAGCCCCTGATCTTGGCCCTCCTTTGTGTATTATCCCACAGAGCATCAGCATCGGATGAGGCTGCATGTGACTGTGATGGGCGAAAGCAAAAACACCAGCAGACCTGCAATCCCAGCACCCTGGCAGGCTGAGGCAGGAGGATCTTAAATTCTAGCCCAGCCTGTGCAATTTAGCAATACCTTATCTGTAAATAGAGAATGGCGAGGGGGTGTGGCATAATGTGACCACTTGGGATCTCTGGTATCACTCATAAAAAACCCAGCTTTCCATAATTGGTAAACCTTGAATGTCACCCAAGGAACAAGATACAAAACATCTCCCTTTTCTTACTAGTAAACAGCTTCCTTGGGCTGTCCTCTAAATCTCCTTGGTCTACATCGCTGCCTGTCTCTGGTGATGGCTCCACTTTGGAAGAGCATTGCCTGGTTAGGTGGCAGTCCATCTTGCAACTGCTGTTTGTCTGGTACTTTTTATGGTGAGAGTCGACTTGGACATTAGTATCAGGAATAGCACAGAGGCTCAGGGTGCTCCTGTGTCCCTTCGCTCAGAATATCAACCTCTGCTGACTATTTGGATGAGCCTCTGCCAGATTTCAGGGCAGATACTTTGAGACCAGTGAATATCTCGTTTCTCACCCCACTTTCAAGGCCTACTGATTTCAGCACATGTGTATTTAAACACACCATTTCCCCTGTCTCTGTTACTACAGCAATCAACACACTTCAGAAGGTGTTCCGCTGCAGACACCAGGTGGGTGTCTCCCACCACAGATCAACTCTGTCACTGCCACCTGGAGTCAGAGTTGGATTCCACAGGTTGAGGGTCCAGTCCCCAAGGCCACCACACCCTGGTCCTCATGTCAGATGTGAATGCCCACCCCAGATTGTTTTCACCTGTGGGTTCTGTGTTTTTGGTTTCTTTGGTGCTGACTGACCCTAGTGCTTCCTGCTGAGCTGGCAAGAAGCCCCACACATTTTTAAAATTCTTACTTTGAGGCAGGAGCTGACTAAATTGCCCAGGCTGGACTTGAACTTGCAATCCTCCTATCTCAGCCTCCCAGAGAGCTGGGCTTACAGGTCTTGCTGCCGGATCCAGCTTTATCTGTCCTTACCAGTCGGTTAGCTACAAATCAGGATTTCTACAATATTCTCCACCTGGCATTTGGATTAATTTGTAAAAGCTGCTCACCAAATTCAGGAAAATGCTTAACACTTACAGGCTTGATATTGCAGAAAGAAAGAAGGAAAGAAAGAAAGGAAGAAAGGGAGAAAGAAAAAACATGATGTATGCACAAATACACAAATGAAAGAAATGCTTCTGCCCTCCAGGTATTTCCACTGCAGACTCTGGAATTTGGGAGTTTGGTGGAGACCTTGTGGCATGGGCACAGTTCCAGCGAGATGGGCAAGGGAAACTCAGTAAGGCCTGCCGCCCAACCCCCCAACCATTCCTTCCCCATGGGTACCTCTGGTGGCCTCTGCAATCCACCATCAGGCCAGGCAGAGGGGAGGATTTCTTTGTAGCCAGCCAGGGGAGGTAACACTAAATAACCTAGCAGAACTTCTGTGGAACTTACATAAGCGTTCAGAGTAAAATTCTTTCAAGTTTTTTGCATTTCTTGAAAATGTTTCTAGAACCATTTTGGAAATAACATCTCTTTGGTATGGCAAGAGCCATATTCTGAACATTTTTTCTTAAATGAACTTTATATGTATGTCCCATTAAGTTTTCGTGTTTGCCCAACAAGTATCAATTTGCATTTCCTTCACTAATTTTGTGTGAGTTTGAGCATGTTTTTACATAATTAAAGTCACTTTTTTTCTTTTTTCTCTTTTTTAAAATCTATACAGGGCATTGAATCCATGTCCTTTGCACTGAGGTGCATCCACAGCCCCTTTTTATTTTTAATTTTGAGGTATTCTCACCAAGTTGCCCAGTTTGGCATCAGATTTACCATCTTGCTGCCTCAGCCTCCCTAAGTACTGAAATTATGTCATGCACACGCCGCTTAGCTTCATTTTTCACTTTTGCAAATTATGTGTTCATGCTTTCTCACCATTTTCTTAATCTCGGGCCTCATCTCTCTCATCTTGATGTAATTTTAAAACATAATGTCAAATTTTGTATTTTCGTACTTACGACTTTCTATAACTACTATTAGCACTGTAATATAATTTATTATGCAGTGCCACGAATCTAAGTTCTGAGGGAAAGCATGCTGTCTGCATGCCATATTCAGGAATGGAAAGATAAATACCTTCAATCTATTTTCTGTAGTGATGATGCTGAACAGATAAAATATTTCAAGAGTAAAACTCTTTCTTTTAAAAAATTAAACCCAGTTTTATTCTCCTCCAAAATAACTGAGCACCCTTTGGGTGCAGCTGCTTGCTGGAATCCAGAGGCACGCGTGGGAGGTGAGATGTGGTCAGTTTGTAGTTGGCCCTGATGAAGCCTGGGCCCAATTGCCTGGTGCCAGGGTGTGGAGCAAGAGCTGAGTCACTGCCCGGCTTCCAAGGCTACTCCTGCCTCACACACACACTGTTATCCATTCTTCTTCAAGGGAACTACCACGTGTAGTTGTGTGATGAAATCTAGAAAGAAACAAGTGAGTTTAAGGAATAGGAAAGGGACAAAATAATATGAAAAAAAATAAGGCAGCTTACCTTTCTGTTTAGTTTAGTTTAGTTTTGTTTTTGAGGCAGGATCTCACTGTGTAGTCCAGGCTATCCTTGAATTCACAATGTGGCCCAGGCTGGCCTCAGACCCATGATGATCTCCCTGCCTCAGCCTCCCAAGTGCTGGGAGGAACCAAACTAAGGAAAATGCTTAACACAGGTCCAATATTACGATAGGCACGGGCCACTACTAATTTGCCTATTTTTGTAACCGCTTTCTCTCTGTGGGGAAAAACATAAGACAGCGAAAGGTGTAAACACCTTGCTGAGGATCTGGAGGCACTGCGGTTTTAGTGGTTTTCTTTTGTGTTTTTAGAAACATGCTGAATCCCTAAGTGGCCACGCATTCCCATCCCACCGTCTAGCACACGGTGAGGGAGTCACATGTGTCATAGGTGCTGCATTCAACAGGGAATCTAAAGCACACACATGAGCCTGAACGGGCAAAGGGGCAAAGGGATTCTGTCTCCATAGTGCTCTGGGGGCAATGGGAGAAAGGGGGAGTTTGAGTCCTGAGAAGGATTCACATTTCAACTCAATAAAGCTAATAATTTCTACTTTGCAGGGCTGTTGTGAGGATTAAGTGAGTGTGGTAGGTCTTATTACAGTGCCTGATCTTGTATGGAGACATAGGAACTTTAGCCCATGTTGTCGCCAAGGAAATCATCAAAGAAACACCCCGCTGTGTTCTTGTTCCTCCACCCACAGGCTTTATCTCATCTCATTCTTCAGTGCCTGTACCGGATACAGCACACCCTGTTCCCATCTGCAGATGAACACATAGGACTTCAATGATTAGCTGGGGCACAGATTTTGGGAATCAGGACTTGAGCAAGAGGATTCTCACTCCAGCCCTAATTTTTATCTTATGACCCCACACTACCTCTCTGAATAGAGAGAAGTTACAGCTGAAAATACTTCAGGGTGTAGTACAGCGGCGCACATCTCTAATCCCAGCTACTGGGGAGGCTGAGGCAGGAAGATTGAAAGTTTGAGCCCAGCCTGGTCACTTAGCAAAACATTGTCAAAAAAAAAGAAAGAAAGAAAGAAAGAAAGAAAGAAAGAAAGAAAGAAAGAAAGAAAGGAAGGAAAGAAAGAGAAAGGACCAATGGAGAGAGGGAAAAGATTAAAATGCAAGAACCACTCTTACAAAACCTTTGTTGGTGCTAGGCCCAGTGGTGTGGGCCCATAATTCCAGCTCTGGGAGGCTGAGGCAGAAGGATCATAAGCTCGAGCCCAGCCTGAGCAGCTTGGTCACTTAGCGAGACCCTGTCTCAAAAATCATAAAGAAAAAGTGGGCTGGGCATGGAGCTCAATGTGAAGGCCCTGGGCTTAATCCTCAGTACCATTAAGTAAGTAAGCAAATAAAACCAAACCTTCACAGAGACGTTTCTTCAGGGCTTGCCACTTACACCGTGGCAAACAGATACAGGCCTCAGCTTTCCTGCAAATCTGAACTGATGCACCAGCGTGGATGCAGGAGGACTGGAGTGAACTGCCAATCAGGAACGTGTCCTGAGGGGCGTTGGGAAGGAGCAAGAGAGGGCAGGGAGTGCATGCACACAAGCCAGGACGGTGTGATGTCAGGGATGGCTTGCTTAAGTCCTTATTTCCAGCTGCTGTCACAAGCCAGTCACTGTTTCCCCATCGCCTGGGTTTCCAGCTACCTGTCTATAAATCAAACCCTAATGGCTTCTCAGAGGCTGCAGGGGCCCCTGTCCACTGCAGGGAGGGGATAAAAATTATGTTCGTCAAAGATTAACAAACCAGTGAGTCGTGAAGCCTCCCAAGAGGCCCTTCTGGGACATCCCGGCTAATAATGCCAACTTTTCCCTTTCCAGACTAGTTTCTAAGACTCTGTGTTGAAAATGCAAAACCAGACCCCAGTCGTGGTTGTGTCTCAACCTGGATTTGTCCGAGCGCCCCAAAACTCCAACTGGCATACGAGCCTGTGTGATTGCTTCAGCGACTGCGGAGTCTGTAAGTGGGGGATGAGCACCCGGGACACGGAGCTGAGGGGGTCGCCGAGGCCCACACCTTCCCACTCCTTCTTTACTGGGCTGGCAAAGTGACCAGGTCACTGCGGGCACCCTTTGTGGCGGGTGATGGCACAGTTAGCACCAAGGGTCTGTGCTGGCTTGAGCTTCATTCCTCTCCAGCTGGGTAAGGAATGCCTGACCTCTACAGTACATTACAGTGTTAAGATAACCGGGAAGGAGCTCATTGGTTCTAAACATGGATAGATATGGTCCAACCATTATAAATAGATTGCAAATTCATGAAAGAAATGCTTCAAGTTTAATTATATATTTTTTTAAAAGACTAGTTTTGCTTGCACTTAGTTAAACTCATTACTTTATAGCTACATTGTATCCAGCACACAGGGCACGTAGTTTTCATGCATTGTACATACATGAACTCAGAAAAGAATTATTTTAGTTTGGATGTTTATTAACTGGTTTCCTACATGCCTGAGAGTTCTGAAGATAATTTGTCATTGGGGAAGATCTCTGATTCTGCTTTGTTTTCTCTTTAGAAGAGCTCTCTAAACAGGATCACTCTGTGATCTTTCTAAGCGAACTTGGAGGAGAGCTCAGACGAGACACAGCTGGCAGAGGGGACCCCCAAGGAGCTTTGTTCTCAATACTAACCCAGACACAAGCCCAGTTACAAAACACTGGCTCTGGAATCTGTTCCCCTGCCTTCAGTCTGAAAAATTCTCAGACAAGGAAAGAAAAGACATTAGCCTTCAACTTACCAGGGAAACAGACCTTTGAACTAGATCAAGTTAATTGCATCATGGGCTACAGACTGAAAACCTGTCTCAAAAAATATTATAATAATAATAATTCCATCATAAAGCAGAGGATAGGAAAATTACTTGGGAAATAATTCAGTTTGTTTAATGTCTCTCGCCATCGTCCAGGATAATGGGGCTGATAACTTCCCTATCAGGACAGTAGCTCAACATCTGCAAATCAGAGTAATAATTAGGACTACTGTAGTACAAGTCTCTACACATAAGCATCTAATCCCCTCCCCTTGTACTATTACCCCTTTTGGTGAATTGATAAGTTCTAATACCAGCTCAATTGCTTTCATGGCAGATGTTCCACGTACTCCTGAACAAAGCATTCCCTCCTCTTAAAATACTTTGATAAGTTCTCCCGACTTTTTTTTATTTTGGTACTGTGGATTGAACCCAGAGCTTTGCCCTGAACATTCTTAGCCACTGCCCCCCTCCGCCCACCTTTTGGAGACAGAGTCTGACTAAGTTGCCCAGGTAGGGCTTATAAAGGTGCAATCCTCCTGCCTCAGCCTCCCAGGGTGCTGGGAAGATTGGCTTGAGCCCCCGGGCCGGTCTCATGACTTTTGTGGCACATCTGCTTCCCTGCCAGTCTCACCCAGCCCATCCAGGCAGGCCAGGCTATCAGTCAACCCTAGCCTAGCAGGTTGTGCCAGATCGTCCAAGAGGTCTTCCTTGCTTCTGCCCACCCTAGATTCCTAGTCATTCTTCACGTTTCAGGGAGAGCAGCTGGTCCTCCTCGGGCCCCACAGGCATCCCTTCCGCGGCCTCCCGGGCATCTAAGGCAGGCTTCTGTTGGCGATCGTCCGGCCGGGGCACTGTCTGTACAGAGGATTCAGAGGTTTCAGTGAGTCCATAAACAGGTGTGCAAAACACTATTTACAGTGTTGTGTGTTTTCTTTAGCTGGGTCTGATGGCACAGGCCTATAGTCCCATCACTCGCAGGCTGAAGCAGGAGGATTCCAAGTTCAAGCCCACCTTGGGCAACTTAGCCACCTCAGCAAGACCCCATGTCATAATCAAAAATGGGCTGGGGTTGTAACTTAGTATGAGGGCCGCGGTCTCCATCCCCAGCAACAAAAAAATTAGAAAATAATAGAAAAGCTTTCTATGATGTTATGATGCAATCTTTCCCGCAGTGGTCAGGGGTGAGGAGGGCAGCTGGTCCGGAGTGAGGCGGGCAGGGAGGACGGCTGGGCTGTAAAGGCCCGGAGCCGCTCGCTGCCCCTGCGGCGTGACCCGAGTAACTTGCGCTCTGCTCCGCACGCGCAGGTCTCTGCGGCCTGTTCTGTTTCCCGTGCCTCGGGTGCCAGGTGGCAGCCGACATGAACGAGTGCTGCCTGTGCGGGACGACCGTCGCCATGAGGACTCTCTACCGGACCCGATACGGAATACCTGTGAGTGTCCCACCGTCCCCACCGGCACCCGTCGGCTGATGTGGTGGGCAACGCTCCCTCGTTTGGCGGCAGGGCCTCTGCTTGTGTGACCTGTCTCACAGCGCGCCTGTGTGCCGTGTGTGCCACACAATGGGAGAAGATCTTTTAGACGCGGCCCACTGTTCCCTGGGCGCGTCCCTCACCCCGGGTAGAGACAGGACTTCACAGGCCGGGAGGCTCACCCCTTGCTGCAGAGACGCCCTGGCGGCAGGCCCGTGCCCGGGGCACCTGCTTCGCCTGTGCGCGCCGGGCAGAATCGCCAGGGTCCTGCGGGACGACCCACCTAAGGTTTGCGGCCAGACTGGGTGGTGCACACCTGTGATCCCTGCGCTCTGAGAGGCTGAGACAGGAGAATCGCAAATTTAAGCCCAGTCTGGGCAGTTAAGGAATTTAGCAAGAAATAAACCTTTCTTTTGAAAAGGCCTGGAGATGTAGCTCAGTGTGAAAGCCTGGGTTCAATCCACGTGTGTATATGCCTAGATGTGTGATTCTATGTGTATGTATGCATAGGTATTACATATGCCTCCTGTATTTGTATGTGTGTGTGTATTCATGTGGGGAGCACAGGAGAGATATTTATTTTAAGGAATTGAGTCCCACAGTTATGGATGCTGCAAGTTCAAACCGGGCCGGGTAGCCGAGTAGCCAAGTAGCTGAGTAGCTGAGTAGCCAAGTAGCCAAGTAAACTAGGCGGCCAGGGAAGACTTTCCTCAGGAAACAAACCACCACCACAGGAAACAAATGAATATGCAAACAATTAAGAACTAATTTTATTCCATTGAAATTATTTTAATTTTCAGTTAAAATTGTACTGTTTTTAATTTCCAGCATCATACATGCTTTAGACAGATTCAAATGCAGAAACATGTAAAGAAAACTGAACCCCTTTATATCTGATTCTACTACCTAGTGATGAACTTCATTGATAATTTGGCATTTATCTTTGTTCAGATTTTTTTCTATACCTATAACTCATACAACTATAGATTAGATGTAAATAAATTTATAGGGTTATGGACTGGGGAAGGTGAGTGTGTGTGTGTGTGTGTGTGTGTGGTACTGGGGATTGAGTAGCTTCACAATGAGCTACATCTCCATCCCCCC
This sequence comes from Ctenodactylus gundi, assembly GCA_004027205.1. Taxonomy (NCBI): domain Eukaryota; kingdom Metazoa; phylum Chordata; class Mammalia; order Rodentia; family Ctenodactylidae; genus Ctenodactylus; species Ctenodactylus gundi. Next base: position 48,458 of record PVKB01001115.1, read on the forward strand.
ACCCCCTTTTTTTGAGACAGGGTCTCCCTCTGTGGCCCAGGCTGGTCCTGAACTCACTATGGAGCCCAGGCCTTGGACTCACAGCAATCCTCCTGCCTCAGGCTCCTGAGGGCTGGAATTACAGGCGTACGCCATCACGCCCAGCTTAGGTGGAGCTGGGTAATCGAATTCGGGTACTTAGTGCTTGACTTAGTGCTTGTTGGGCAAGCGCTTTAACCACTGAGCCATTCCTCCAGCCTTCGGTCTCCCTTTTTATTTATTTATTTATTTATTTGCTTGTGAGACAGGATCTTACTAAGTCGCCAAGTTGCCCGGCCTTGGCTCAAATTTTTGACCCTCCAGCCTCAGCCTCCCAGGGTGCTGGGATGACAAGCCTGTGATACTGGGCCCAACATTTTTTGCTTTTGAAAATGGGTTTAAAAAATAAAAATAGGTTTATACTACACTGTAACTTATTTCTGACATACTATATAGTAGGCTCCCTTTTGCTGCAATAATATGAATTCTTTTTAATACCTGCATAGTACTCTAACTCAGAATTAAACATTTTTTGTTGATGCAAGGTTAAGTAATGTTGCAGCTTAAATAGCTGCACATACACAGTTGTGCATATACACTGATATTTTTGTGGCCTAGTATACTAGACATTAGACTGATAGACCACAGGGTAGGCACGTTCTGGGTAATGTTGCCAAAATTTCCCCCCAAAACTCTTTTGAACTTGTCTAAATCTATAATCTATTAGCGTAAGCGTACTACTATTGGATATTATGCGTATTTTTTTCTTTTACTGGAGAGGCAAAAAGGACACTTTCATTGTTGTTTTAGTTTAATTGTTATTAGATCAAGAAACTTTCTGCAGCTACCTATGCAGGAGGATCCCAAGTTCAAGCTCAGCTTGGGCAACTTAGCAACTTAGCGAGATTTTTGTCTTAAAGAAGAAGAAAAAAAATAATAACAGAGCAGTAGCCTACTGTAAAGGCTTTTTGGAAAGTTATATTTTTGTATTTCCTCTGTCAGCTATCTGTGTATATTTTTTCTTCACTGTTGCATGCCATGTTGATCTGTCAGAGCTCTCTATTATGATATTATGAATACAAATACTTATCAATATTTTAAAAGTCTGTTACATCATCAATTGAAAAAAATTTTTAAGGGATTAAAAAACTAACAGCTATCTGAAATAAAAACTTCAGCTGATTTTAACAAAATTTGGAAAACTGAGAAATAGAAATAGTTTAAAAGCAATATTTTGTGTGGCCATTGATAGACAGACTTTATAAACCGGGGACACAATTTAAGTGCAATCACCAAATGGATTGAAAACAAGTTGTGAAAAAAGGATACAAAAGAAACCAGGATAGAGCTGTTCACCAAAAGAACCTCTCTCTTTCTCTTTCTCTCTTTCTCTCTTTCTTTCTCTCTCTCTCTTCCTTCCTCTCCCTTCCCCCCCCCCCCCCCCCCCCCCCCCCCCCCCCCCCCCCGCCCCCATGGGTGTGACTAACAGATTTTGCTGTGGCGATAAGAGGACAAGAGGTTTTATCTTTTGCAACTTTAGCTTTTCTGCCAGTGTTTGCGATGGGAGTTGGGAGACTGCTGAAGTGGCCCCCCAATCTCCTGGCGCCTAAGGGCTCTCAAAGGGAATCTGAGCTCCACCCTTGCGCGCCGCCCGGCGGCCCAGGCCAGAGCGCCGCCTTCCAGCCCCTTCCTCCCTTCCGAGACGAGGCTTCCCAGGTGGCCTTGCGCTCTCGATCACTGTAATCCCATCTGCTTTCTAGTTCCCCAAATTGCTCAAGATTTCGGGTCTACTGAATACCACCTTTCCCTGTTTCCCGATACAGCTTTCTTTCATTTAGCAGATCCCTGCCTGAAGTGAACTGTTTTTTAAATGATCTAATTTTGCAGTGTTTGTTAAGAAAAACCCGGGTCCCCACCTTTCTGTCTCCTACTTCTTGCCCGCCTCGGATCGCAGACCGCACTGCCACCTCCCGTCCCGCGGGTGGGCGCCCCTGCGGGTGGCCGTGGCCGCTGTCCCCGCTGCACCGCGCAGAGCACCCCGACAACCCCGCAGTCAGCGTCCGTGCGGCCCTCCTGACGCTTGCTGCGCTCAGCTTCAGAGCTGGGTCACGGTAACTGTGGTGGTTTTCCACCTGCACGCTTGTTTCTCCTGGTATTATTAACTAGTCTTTTTCATGGGTGTTTTTCTTCATTTACTTAGGAGTACTTTCGTCTAAAATTTTTTTTTGCCAGCTTTCTAAGTCTCTTCCCCACATATCAGATACCTGTGACTTCCACCTAACTCAAGGAATTGCCCCCGACGCCGCTGCCTGCCCTCAGGACAGCTGGCTGAGAGCTGGTACCGCGGGCTTACTGAGGCAGAGCGGCCGGAGGGAGAATTTCCAGATTCCACTTCCCAACACTGTTCTACCCTCATAATGATAGTTTGGCTGGCTATCTTCTCAGATTCCCAGAGTTTAAAGTGCAGAAAACACTTTGTGTCAGAGACAGTGTTACATGGAGAAAATAACACGTTCTGAATGTGTCCACGCAAACTGAACCAGAAGTACCGATGCCTTGGGCTTCTTGTCCAGGAGCCTGCAAGCTGGGGATGTAGCTTAGTAGTAGAGTGCTTGCCTAGCATGTATGAGGTCCTGGGTTCAATACTTACCCCCACTACCACCAAAAAAAAAAAAAAAAAAAAAGTGTAGAAAACTCCTACGCCCTAGTTCCAAATGGATGTATAGAAAAGAGAAGTACGTGTGTCTCACATTTCTATTGCGTTCATATTTTCAAACAGGGGTCTATCTGTGATGACTACATGGCCACCCTATGCTGTCCTGTTTGTTCTCTTTGCCAAATCAAGAGAGACATCAACAGGAGGAGAGCGGCGAACGCTTTCTAAGCGCCGTTGGTGAGTCGGGTATGCGTTCCCCCAGAACCTGGGAATTCTGAGACGTGCCATTAAGGGCTTTATAAACAATTCATTGTTTGAGATAATAATTCAAATATAACAATTGCTTCAGTTTCCCAAAGTGCTATTTTGATAAAAGGTTGATTCTTCTTTCTGCTTATGAGGAAGATGGTCCTGTACTTGGGACCACATGTTAGCAATTAAGGGGATGGTGGGTTTTCCAAGCCTCTTGGAATTACATTGGTCTGTTAATGAAATATTTGCCACTTGTAAAATTTCAGAGTAAGGACAAAACAAAACAGAAAATATACTCCCTGCCGAGATAAAAGGAAACAGGTAGAAACTGGTATATAACCATAGAATAACAGAGTAAATGAAAATAACAGATTCTGTGATATTGGAATTGTGGTATAAAGCGTCTAGCTAGGTTAAGGTAAAGTTAAGCATATAATCCCTATTGGAAACATAGAGTCCGGGAAACAAGAAACGTGGCCACCAGCTCTGCTAGGGGTTTGATCTGATGGCCCGCAGGTCAGTCATGTTACCCCAGGGCCTCTATGGTGGCCTCCTCCATAGGGCTGACTTTGGTGGTAAATATTTACATATGTTTACAAATGCAAATACTTACTGATGGGACAACCAGAAACATGCATAATCACATTATGCTTGTATCAAAAGCATAGATACTTATTTATTATTATTTGTTTATTTTTGTGGTACTGAAGATCAAGCCAGGATGTTTACACTGACCTACATCACCACCACCACCACCCCTGGGTTTTTTTGTTTGTTTGTTTTGACTTTAAGAAATGGTCTCACTAAGTCATTAAATTGCCCAGGTTGGACACAGTCCTACAGTCTTCCTGCCTCAGCATCCCAGAGTGCTGAGATTATAGGCCTGTGCCACCATACCCAGCTAGAATGTTACTTGTATACACGTACAGCTCTGTCTGGCTAGCTAGGGTTCCTAACCATATCATAGCACACAAGCTGGATGCACAACATTTGATACAAATGTCTGTAAACACAAATACACACAAATATACACTGGTAATAAATGAGCTACAGGCCTTATAAGAATACAAGACCTTGTAAGTAAATGTATGTATACCCCAAAACTAAAGCACATTAATAAACAAACAGGAAAATAGGTCCTGTTGGAGAAGGAGACCTTTGAAAGGGGTAGATACACATTTAGGATATTTGGAAATGTGAGAGAATTTCACCATCAGAAATTCAATCGAGTCATATTCCACTAATTTTCTTAGGGTTAGTTATTGAGGGCATAGTTAAGTAGAACTCAACACGAATTTGGAAGTTACTCTCTCTTAAGTATGGGAATAAAATATTGATTTTTGTAGTATTTACAATATCACTTCTGGTCAGAAGTAAGTGAGGATTCTTTTTAGGTTAAAAAAACCTTCAGAGGTATGCAATTTTTAAAATTTGTCAAATAATGTATGAAGTATCTAGTACTACGTAAGATACTGCTAGACGTTGTGAGGAACAGAAATAAACCAGTCCCCTGTCCTATGCTTTTTCAGTGTGGGGTTTACGCTCAAAAAGAAAGGATTAGACAATCTGCTATATAAACTGCAGAGACTGAGAGACACTGTTAGACCCAGAGCTGTTTTAGGTTCAGGAGACCACACCCGGGAGATGCATAAGCCGAAGTTTCTTGGAAGAAGTAGTTTTTAATTCCAAGAAGTGCAAGCATTGTCAGTTCACAGCAAGAGATAGCTGGCGTTCAGACTGCGACAGGAGTTCTTGAGCCCGGTGGCTGAGGTGTGGGTGGAGGACATGGGCAACCGCAGGGAAGGTGCAAGTGCCCTGCACGGCAGCTCGGCGGCCCCTCCCTGCTTCCCAGGGAGTGGGCAGGGGGCTTCAGTTGAGTCCCCAACCGACAGAGAGGGTCCTCAGGCCAGAGCAAAGGGAAACAACCCTGACCTCACGTCCTCGGTCCTTCTGGGCTTCCAGTTAGCAGAACCCCGTCGTCCCCCCCCCCCCCCCCCACACACACACACCAGGGCGGAAGGCAGGAGAGTGGCTCTTGGCCGCGCCCCTGTGTGCTGGAGGGCGCACAAGGGTGAAGCGGATTACGGACACAGGGCGGCGTTAAAATGAGTGGAAATGGAATGTTGAGTCTAATCAGCACCGTCCGTGAAACTGCAGAGGGAAAACTCTGTGAGATGGATTCAACCTGACTGGAGCATAGGAGCAGGAAAATGAGGAGACATATAAGGCTTTTTAAATGCAACGCCTGACAGCTTGAGGAATGGCACAGCGGTTAAAGTGCAAGGCCCTGAGTTGCATTCCCCAGCAGCACATTAAGCTTGGCATTGGTGGTGCACACTTGCAATCTCAGCACTCGGCAGCCTGAGGCAGGCAGATTATCCAGAGCCAGCCTGGGCTACAGAGCGAGACCCTGTCTCAAAAATAAATATATAAATGCAAAGATGTGGAGTTAATTAAATACATGATGAAACAGTTTACGTAAAATATGTAACCACATATACATAATAAGAAGTCTGGACATCTGAAGTATTGTTTTTAATCTCAGAAAAATTATCCCACTGAGTCTTTAAACTGGTTTGAAGTAAAGTGTCTTAGTGAACATAATTCCTTATCATCAACTTGGATCCTACGTTATTCATTGACTGCAAAACTAGATTCAAAAAACCTGACATGAGAGGTGGAAGAGCAAAGAATAATCAATGATTTATGTTAGAATAGATTGAAGGCCGAGGCAGGAGGATTGCTATGAATTGCAGGCCAGTAGGGGCTACATAGTGAGCTCAGAACCAGCCTGGAATACAGAGTGAGACCTTGTCTCAAAAAAATAAATAAACAAATAAAATAGATTGAGATTTCACACTACTAAAAAAAAAAGAAGAAGAAGAAGAAAAAGAAACCAAAGAGACACATAAAGTCAGGTCTAGTGACATGTGCCTGTAATCCCAACAGTTTAGGAGGCTGAAGCAGGAGGATTAGAAGCTGAACTCCAATTTTAGCAATTTAGTGAAACTCTGTCTTAAAATAAAGAGTTTAGGATGTAGCTCAGTCTAAAGACCCAGAGTTTTCATTTCCTAGTACGAGGAAGGAAGGAAGAAAAAGAAAGAAAGAGGAAAGAAGGAAGGAAGGAGGGAAGAAGGGAAGGAAGAAAGATAGATTAAAAGCCAGGCCTGATGGCATAAGCCTGTAATCACAGCACTTTGGAGGCTGAGGCAGAAAAATGTCAAGTTCCAGCCCAGCCTGGGCAACAACTTAGCAACTTAGCCAAACCATGTCTTAAATAAACAATAAAGAATCTGGGGTTATAGCTCAGAGTAGAGGCCCACTGCTCAATCCCCGATGCCACAAAAAAAGATTAAAAAAAAATAAATAGATTGAGACAAAGTAACCAATTGAAAAAGATCACCATAACCAAAACAGGAACAACTTGAAATAACAAATAATAGTATAGTATTAAATTATGACCAATATTATCATATTGTCAAAAATAAATAAATGCAAACTAAATATGAGAATGTACCTATATAAGTGAATAAAAATTGATACTTGAAAGGAGTATCAATTGCAAAGAAGTGGTAGAAGAATTTCTGTATAAAATGACTAATCCTTAGGCTTGGTGGCACACACCTACAATCCCAGCACTCAGGAGGCTGAGACAGCAGAATTGCCATGAGTTCAAGACCAGCCTGGTCAACATAGTAAGTTCAGAACCAGTCTGGACTTCAGAGCAAGACCCTGTGCCAAAAAAAAAAATGTGGTTCATCTCCCACAAATATTTATGTGGCTACTCCTCCATCAGGAGTGTGGAGCATGAGCCCCCTCAAGGGGAGCTGTGGCATGAGAATGGGGGACACTGAGCATACGATGGAGCCCCTGCAAAGCTGCGTCAGCCACGTGAAGCTGGCATCCGCAGTGAGAAGTTGTGTTAGCAGCTTCCAGCCCTGAGACAATGAGACGAGCTCGGCCTTAGCCCCTGTGACCTTATCCCCCAACCCTGTAACTCCAGTCAGCTATGTGGGAAACATCATACCAACCTGCACTGGGGCCAGTTCCCTCAAAACTCTCCAAGTCATGAAAAAGAAAGAGTGGTCATGCACCCTAGCACTCTGCGAGGTGGAGATAATAGGATCACAGGTTCCAGCCCAGCCTGGCAAGTTAGCAAGACCCTGTCTCAATCAATAAAAGAGGGCTTTATATGTTGCTCAGAGCCAAGGCCCTGGGTTCAATCCTCAGTATCATCAAATAAAATAAAAAGTAAAATAACAAAGCCTGGGAAACTATCAGTTTAGAAACAGGAGTGAGGAGATTCTTTTTTTCTGCCAAGGGTCACTTGGATATTTATGACACCATTTGTTAGACATACAAAATTATCAACTTAAGAATAGGCCTACCAGAATTAATATTGTCAAAATGGCTATATTGCCAAAACTGATTTGCAAATTCAACGCAATTCTTATCAACTATTAACAACTTTTCTCATAGAACTTGAAAAACAATTCTAAAATTTGTATGGGATCAAAAGAGACCCAGAACAGCCAAAGCAATCCTGAGTAACAGAACAAAAGCTGGTGGCATTATGATTCTGGACATCAAGTTATGTTACAGAGAAACAGGGACAAAATCCATATGGTACTGACACAAAAACAGACAGATTGACCAGTGAAACAGAACTGAGGATGCAGAGAAAGTCAAGTACTCTCTGCCACCTGAGCTTTGACAAAGGGGCCAAAAACACATTGGAACAAATGGTGGTGGGAAAGTTGGTTATCCAATGCAAAAGAATGAATCTACACACACACACACACACACACACACACACACACACACACACACACTGTCATGTACCCAATCAAATCGAAGTGGATCAAAGACAGATATTAAAATGGAAACACTGAAGCTTCTGGAGAATGAAATGAGCAAAAATCTAGAAGATGTAGGCACAGGCAAGGACTTTCTCAGTAGGACACCTGCTGCAAAAGAAATAGCTCCCAGAATAAACAAATGGAATTATATCAAATTAAAAAGTTTTTGCAAAGGAAACTATTAACAGAGCGAAAAGAGAACAGACAGAATGGGGAAAAGAAATTTACCAGCTACACCCCAGACTGGAGGCTAGTAACCAGAATATATAAGGAACTGAAGAAAAATAGACCCCTCAAAAATCAAAGACCTGATTTAAAAAATGGGCAACTAAAATGAATAGGCAGTGAAGATGAAGTTCAAATGGCCAGCAAATACATGAAAAGATGCTCAACATCCTTCGTCATTAGCAAAATGCAAATCAAAACACCACTAAGATATCTTCTTAGCCCAGTGAGAATGGCCCGTATCAAGAACTTGAACAGCAATGGATGCTGGTGAGGTCGCAGGGAAAAGAGAACCCTCTTACACTACTGGTTAGATACACCCATATGGAAAGCAGTATGGAGATTCCTTCAAGAGCTGAAAATAAATGTTCCATTCAATCCAGCAATACTTCTGGGTATCTTTCCAAAAAAGTTAAAACCAACAGATAACAAAAATACATGCATTCAACATGCATGCCCATACTTACAGCAGCACAACTAACAATAGCTAAAATCTGGAAGATGCCAAAATACCCATTAACAAATCAATGGATAAAAAAATTGTGGAATGGAGTACTACTCTTCCATAAAGATGGATAGACTCTTGTAGGTAAATGAACCAAGATGCTTAATGAAGTGAGTCAGACTCGGGATGTTAAATATCCCATATGAGAAAACCAGAATACAGGCTCTGATGGAACCAAATGGGTGAGATGCCGAGAGTCGCAGGGGGTGAGGGAGAGAGCAAAGGGCCAAACAGGAGGAAGAGAAGCGTTCAGAATATTGAGGCAATAGATATGTGCACAAAATTCTTAAGTTCAGTGTAATCATTTTGTATCATATATACATATGTATGTATGTATGTATGTATATACACATACTAATAAAATGGGGAAAAATAAAAGCCTGCCATATTTGATATAATAATTAACTCCCTCCCAATGTGACAGCTGAAGCTGTTTCTCTTTGATGAGGGCTTTGCCAATATGTACATCTCACTGACTAGATGTTCCCACTCCTGGCTTAGAGCATCCTAAGGGAATTTGGATGACTACTGGAATCTAACTAGAATCCTGGATGGCTCCAGGAAAGAAAAGGAGTGTGGGATAAAGGTGAGGAATCTCAATGAAGCGTGATTTGATTAATGCCAAGCTGTCAATATTGATTCACTAGTTGTAGGAAGGCCAGCATAGCAATGCCAGGTTTTAACCAACAGGGAAACTAGAGGCAGGGTATGTGAAAACTCTCCATGATATCCTTTCTGCTCTTCAGGAAATCTAAAATGATTCTGCAAGTAAAGGTTTATTAGAAATAAAAGCAAGGGTTGAGGAAATTCTAACTGTTCTTCGTGTGCCCCATACAGGTGAGGAGTTCTTAGTGAAGCAACTGAAAGCAGCAGACACCTCTTCAGCCTGAATATCTTGACATTTTTTGCAAATGAAATATGATGGATATTCTAAAGTATAACGGATATTTTTAATTATGATGATAGCATTTTAAAAATCAAATTTTTGATTTACTTTAAAGGAACCCATGCCTTAGCTTAGCTTCTCCTCACTTTCATCAAATGTTCTGGCTTATAAATTTTTTACACTTAAAATATATACCAAATAAAGAATTTTTACTGGCAAGATTCTTTTTGTTTTGTTTTGTTGTTTTGCACACAGTGCTGGGAACTGAAGCCAGGGCCTATGCATGCCAGGCAGGTGCCTGGCCTCTCGCTGAGCTGAGATCCCTCTCTCAGCATGACTTTCATGTGTCTTTGCTCTAGCTGTAATACTTTGGTCCCTAGTTAATTTCAAAGGCAATCTTGTAATTTTTGTTTTCATATTTTGCTTTCTCAGCAGATTTGCATCATAACAACTGAGCTCTTTTGGGTGGGGGAAAACTCCCTGTGCTTGGCATGTGCAGCTCACAGTTTTGCTCCTCTTCATGTTAATGCTGACAGAGGAAGTGTTTATCCAAAGAATACCAGGTGCTCGCCTTCCCAACTGCACGACTAGAGGAGCTTTTGTTTTTTATTTTCTTTTTCTTTTGAATAGGGGGTATTTGAGCAAGTAATAAAAATTTCATTATCAAATTTAACATTGATCTGTTTGATTTCCAGAGGAATATTGAGGGTAATGAAGACTATTTCAAAACAGTGTGGAAGCTTTTTGTGAAAGTTAAGTCTTCATGGGTGTCTTGGAGTAGGAGACAATACATTAAGGATTTCTGCCCAGAACTGTAGCAATTCCGAAGTAACGAATCTAAATGGGCGCCCAAAGACTGTAGATGCAGTATTAGAGGATACAAGATGTTTTTGCTAATAGATGTGGATTTTACTACTTGGCAAGATTTATCATGAGCTTGAGAAGATGGACTTAGAAGAATGTGTTGAGATAGCAGACAGCACAGTAATCCACTTTCTATACACTGTCCTCCACAGTATTGATGGAGTTTGTCACGGGGGGGGAGGGGCTGCTCTCATGACCAGCGGGAGGTGGCTGAGCTGGACAACTGCCCACTAATCACAGATTCATCCCTGAAGCTCTTAAAGAGTTGTCACAGCCTTGAGCAGATAGAACTCAATGGCTGCCAGCAACCGGACAGGCTACAATCAAGAGACTTAGGACCCATTTACCCAATACTAAAGTCACACCTACTTTGCAGCTGTCTGCACCCTTGTTAGTAGGGGTCAGCAGACAGCATTTCTGCAGCCAGGCGCATCCTTCTCTGGCAATGGAGGGGTCAACCTTGATGAGCTGAGTATTTAATGGACTTTCTAGAACTCACCTTCACTTGGTTTACAGGTGCCACTGGCAAAGTGTTTCTTTTTAAATAAGATAAATAACTTGTAGCAGTGTTCAAGATCTGGACATGCTCCCTGGCTGTCACATGGTCTTAGATATGAGCAGCAAAAACTCCAGTGGCAAACTGGCATAGACCTCCCAGGGTGGCTGCCGTGGAAGACAGCCAGCAGAAAGAAGAAGGCTGAGTGGCCCTGGAAGGGCTTTGAGGAGTAGGCAAATCTGTTAACTTCTGAATAAAGAGATACTATCTCTTCCCACTCCTCCTCTTAAAACAAAATATCTAAACATTGTTACCTTAGAATCAGAATTGGGTTTGTAATTGTGTAACAAGGTTGTGACTTTCTTTAGTAATTCTGCATTTTCTATGTGACCTCAGAGTGCAAAGAAAACATGATTAATGTTTTCCCTGTGTTTATACCTTAAGGCACAAGAACCTACGTGCAGCTACAGGTAGCCACGTGGGTGTTATGTGAGAAAAAATCTGGGCTACTACACTGGAAAACTGTGTTTTCTGAGAATGTGGAAAGGAAATAGATTGAGAGCATTTTTAAATTGGGTTTCATCTTTAAACTTATTTTTCCACAATTATTTTTATTAGTATACATTTGCAATATGCAATAAAAACTTAAGGAAATGGTACACATATGTATCACATCTTGATCATTTTTACCCCTCAACCTCTTACATCTCATTATATACACATATTTCTTTAAACTCACACTTGATTTCCTAGCTTCAACAAAGAGACAGGAATGTGTGCCCAGAGCAAAGTCTGCATTCCCAGTCGCCCTTCCCACTGACCTATGTCCTCAACAGGTTCATCAGGATGTCCCCTAGGCTTCTCCCCTACAAGCTTCAGTGACATCACTTAGTTTTGTGCCAGTGAAGAATGCACACACCAATGATCTCAACATTGCCTCATCACACTCTCTCCCACTGCCCCTCCTCCATTCAAACACCAACTTCTGTCACCTAAACTCCCCTTGAGACTGTCACTGGGTAATCTATTTTGCTTGTGGCTGTATCTTCAATACCTAGAAAAATGTCTGGCACCTAGTAGGCTCTATCTACTCTGATCATTTACTGAATGAATTAATCTGTCTTCTCCTCCTCTCCACTGTCACAAATGTAGTTCAAGCCCTCATTATGTGTCTGGCAAATCATGTCCTGAGCCCCTGAGTCGCCCTAACTGGGGACCTCCAGATCCCCCGGCCTTCTATCCTGCTATGAGGTAATTTATAAACTTTCTATTCTTCTCTCTGAAACAGGGTCTCACTCTTTCATCCAAGCTGGTGCTGAACTTACTATGTAGCCCAGGCTGTCCTCAAACTCATGGCCATCCTCTTGCCTCAGCCTCCTGAATACTGGGATTACAGGTGTGCACCATCACATCCAGCTATTATGTGGTGCTGGGGATCGAACGAGGGGCCTCACATTTCCTAGGCAGGCATACTAACCACTGCTCTATGCTGCCAGCCCAAATTAGAAATTTTCTTTTTAAAAAAAGGGGGGGCTCCCAACATTTTCCTTGGTCCTTTACAACATAGCCTTAATTTATCTCTTTAGCCCACTCTTCTGCCACTTCCTTGCTGTGAAAATTCCTAATTTTCTAATCTCCACCACACATAATTTAGCATTTCAAAATCCAATTCTTCATTGCTGGCATATAGCAAAGTACATTAGCCTTGAATCCTACAACCTGGCATAATTACGTGTTTGTTCCAAGAGGACTTCTGTTTCACTTTGTTTTGTTTATGGTTTTCTATGTAGACAACCATGACAACTGTGAACAAACGCAGTTTTATTCTTTTTTTCCCAATCCATAGTTTTATTTCCCTCTCTGGCCTTATTACATTAGCTAGGAATTCTGAAACATGAAATAGGTGTAAAGACAATGGACATGTTTTCCCGATCCCAGGGACGAGCGGTGTACACCTGTGGTCCTGAAGGATAATTTTGCTAGATAAAATTCTGTGCTGGTGGGTTATTTCTCTCAATGCCTTAAATATTTCTACTTTTTGTAATAATGGAAATTTAATAATGAAAAAGCCAAGGCAGATAGAATAAAATAGAAATAATATATAATTATTAAATGGGGAATAAACTAGACCTACCAGGCCCTTACCATGAGCCATTCTTTAGGCAGGCTCCTGCTACCAGAAAATTTTAGTGTATGATATGACCAACGCACTTCATGATTTCCACAGCACATACTCCACACAGAGATTGTCCGTTTCAGTGCCTTCCAATCTGTACAGAATTTCTCAGATATAATTATAATTTCAACGCAGTCCATAAATGATTACCAATACATCTAATGGCACAGAGGAAGAAGTGCTATGTAAAGCCATTCTCCGTGCAGGTTATATTGGAGTACAGCCAGATGATGCCAAATCAGTGCATAGCGCACTAGAACACAAAATAAGTATTCTTGCTGAAGAATCAGTCATCAGTCCAGGTTTTACTTTTTGAAAGGCGGGTAGCAACCGTGTTGGGACTTCTGTAAACAAAGAGGAGGAAAATTCCAAATTTAAGTCTTTAGGTACATTTGACTTTGAGAAGTCCAGCCTGTAGCACAATCCAGTATCTGAATGTAGGGCACCAGCTGTTGTTAACGGCTCTTGTGTAGGTCACCACTGTGACCTTTACTTTTGGCATCTAACAGTAATCTTTATCTTGCACCCAGATACTAAAGTTCCAGAAGAAGAGAATATATTTTCCCATTTGTTCCCACTACAAATGCTACCAGAGACTGGTTACATGGAAAGTCCCTGGGCCGAAAGGCTGAGCTGAGCCTGCAGGAGCGTTAGGATTTGCACCACATGTGAGCACTGCTGAAGGGTGAAGGTGCAGTTGAAATTTGCAGAGCTGCTGCTGAATTGGAGAACCGAGCTGGTGTCGGGAGCTGTTCCACAGCTCACACAGACTGAGTGGCTACTGCCTGACAGTGTTTCAAAAGAACCAGCAGAAAATAATGCTCTTGAAGATGATAAAGATCTGAAGCTTGGAGGGATTAGGCTGGCTGGAACCATGACGTTGCTCGAAGTGTTATAGTCTGATTAGCATCAAATGCTGGACTGGCAGGTAATGCTGAAGGTCCAGGGCCAAATACCCGCCACACTAGATGGAGACGTAAGACAAATGAGACAGCTGTCCCTGCGCTGGATGTAGCTACTGGTTTGCTGTCCTGAGAAAACAGCCGCCTGAGGTATTCACCTTTACCAAAGGCAGAGTTGCCAGGCTGTCCCAACACAACAACAAGCACAGGTGGGCGGGAGCAGCAGACGGAGCTGCTAATGTGCTGCCAACCGCAGAGGTGGCTCTTGTGCTTGAGTTGCATGGACTGTTGTTCAAGAAACTAAAAACAGTCTTCGCTTCGTCTCAAACAGCTACAACGCTGGTTTGAGCTCCAAAAGCAAAACTGGCCTCTGCAGGCTGGTCGCATTCCGTCTCAGGTGGCTTTGCCCTCCTGAAGCCTAAGATTAACTTTGAAGGACTCATCTTTGGTTTGTTCTAAATCCCCAGAAGAAAATACTTGTTGACTTGAGTCTCTGTTGTAGGCTTTCTTCTCCCAGTGACAGGCTATTGCTACTTTTCTTCTGTCCTTCCCAAAACACATGGAGGCTGATGAAAGAGGGCCAGTTTCCATATACCCGAGAATGAGCCCCCCTCGGTGGCAGGAAGTTCTTTTGCTTTTGTCTTCCTGCATACAAAAGGAGCCACTGAAATACTCTTGGTTTATGAACCTGGTTTAATCCTTCAAGGTCACTACTATGTCAGCTACAGCAGCCTGGGCTACCAACAACAACGCCAAAGCTACAGCCTCCAGGTGAAGATGTAGTCCTCTTTCTTTTCTTGCTGCCCAACACCACAAAACTTACATTGAAATGAAGCTAAAGAAGTTGGGTTGCTTAATCTGGAAAGTAAAAACAAAATTATTACCATTCTTACTTTTTTACTTCTTCGGGTTTTGAATCAGATGAAACCCCAAATTTTAGATCTGCAGTTGTTTTACAAAACATAAAGCCCTCACTCCTGTAGTATGTGGAACCAGGGTCAGATGATACATCTATTTTGAATCCTCCTTGATCTTCAAATTTTTAGCATTTGTTAAGGTCCAAGATGCACCAGAAGAGGAAGACAGGGTAGCAAATTTGAAGGATGAAGCTGCTGGGCACAGAGATGCAGAAAGTGTGCCACAGCTCTTGAAGTCAGATTTTGTGCTAGCTTTGCACTTTCTCATGCTAACAGATTTGGCAAAGTCTGCTTTATCCTGCACTAGGTACATGTTCCAGTCCCAGCATCCCCTAGGCTTTTTGAACTTGTCTGATCCCAGCAGCATCCAGAAGACAGAGAGATGGGTACAGTGATGCCAGAATTGGGTACTGACTATTGATTCCCCAGACACACAGGACACAATTCATGGTCATTTGCATGATTAGAAACAATGCACTGGACCCTCCCAAGATCCCACAGGACTTTTGAATTCATATCCAAATCCTAGGGTAACAAAGAGTGCAGCTAGAAGATGAAGCAGTCAAAATCAAAAGCACTAGCTGAAACCACTGGCCGTGTTTCACACGTGCCTCCTACCAATTCCATGGTTTCCATGGTTCACAGACTCAACATCTGATTGCTTCAGGTTTATTCTGAACTAAGCAGCTGTCATAATCCTGTGGCCTACTGCTGATTTAAGTTTGTCCAAGCCTGGCCTTGATGCAGAAAGAGTTCCTTGGCTACTTTTTCTTGGTCTCCCAACTCCAGTCTCTAGCAGGTCCTCCTGGTGATCTTGCTATGTGACAGGGTTTGCACTTGGTATCTGTAACTTCGTCCCTGAGTAGACATGTATTACACTGCCAGGATGATTGAGGTTTTAAACTTTCTTGATGTTCAGCTTCATTAGGAAGACAGGTACCTGTCGCTGGTCTTGTACAAACTATTGGCCTTTCGAGGCAGGTGGAGCAGCAAGAGAATCTACCTTTCATGACAGGCAACTTAAAGGGCCTTTCAGAACATCGAGACCACTTTCTTCTTTCAGGATTCTTGGCGGTCTTGAAAGGCCCTTGTCACCTTCACTTTACCTGTTACAGTTTGCACTGGTCACTGCAGCAGTATCTTGAGCTGAATTAACTACTTACACTTGGTTCTGCCGGGTTAGAGCCAAACGTTGATTTTGCAAATGTAAATCTAACAGAGGGTGATGGGAGTTCTTAGGCCTCAGTAGGTAGTGTAGTCGGAGATAAAAATCTATGCATAAGCCTGCTGTTCCAAGGAGGCATTTGTACCTGTTTATAAAAATGACTGAGAACAACTGGTAGATGACAGAGAAGTTTTGATCTGAGAGGCGCTTACATGGAGGGAACGCAGAGACCGGTAGACAGGTATTTGGGACTGCCGGTGCTTGCCTGTCCTTTCCCACCACAGCAGCAACTTCTCTCATCTGGCCATTTCCACCTTCTCCAGAAAGAAACCAGTGGTGGCAGGTAAACTGAGATTTAAACAAAAAAATTTTTTTCTTTTTTTTGAGACACAGCCTCACTCTGTAGTCCCGGCTGACCTTGACGTCACAGCAATCCTTCTGCTTTAGCCTCCCAAGTGCTGGGATTACAGGTATGCACCACCACACCTGGCTCATTTTTATGTGGTGCTGGGGAACGGAATCCAGGGCCTTGTGTATCCTAAGCCAGTGCTTTAACTATGCTCCCAACCTGAAAAGTCACTTTCATATTCTCTATTTCATAGTCTAGGTATTACATTTTTCCCCCCTATGGCAGATTGCCCTTTTAACTCTTCTTTGACTAGCCTTTCTTAATTCACTAGATGTGATCAGTGATGATTTCACATAAACAGTTTTATTTATTAATACAGAAACTGGCTTTGGGGAGAGATTCTGAGAGTTAGCCTTTTCTCTTTTGGCCTGCAAATCTGTGATAGCTATCTCATTCTAATCAAGAGGAGAATTCAATGTAGAAGAAATAGCAGATAGAATTCTTTCTGATAAAGAGCTTGACATCTCTAAAACTAATATTTGCTGAGCTTTTGAACTGGCCACACTGTAAGATTGTGCACATAGTTGCTTATCTTCTTTCAGTCTTCTAACTGGTGCCTGATAAGCTGTCTTCTGTAGTTTAGACTGTCTTACAGCAGCTGTTGCCCCACTATATGTTGCTTTTTTAGAATAGAAGAGAGCTCTCCATACTGCTTTCAGGGGGGTTCCTTTCTCCCCACAGTCTCGCCAGCTCTCAAAAGACTAGAAATAAATATCCCCTTTGATCCGGCGACACCCCCCTCCTGGGAATATATCCAAAAGAGGCCAAAACAACATACAACAGAGATATATGTATACCCATGTTCATAACAGCACAACTAACAATAGCCAGAACACGGAAGTCACCAAAATACCCATCAACAGACCAATGGATACATAAACTGTGGTACTTATACACAATGGA
>PVKB01001115.1:65790-86355 GCA_004027205.1 Ctenodactylus gundi
GGGGGGGGGGGGAGAATAGAAGAGAATCTCCAGCTCTTAAGATTTAAAGAATCCCCTAGTGAGGGGACAGTGTTCCAAAGCTAGATAAGTTAACACTGCTTCTGAGATGATGGCTGTAGAAATTTCCCTTTGCCAGAGAAAATCTAGAACTACCAGGTGGGAATGCTGAAGACATGGATGGCTCACCATGTGAGGCAGGGGATTCCAATGTGGAGAAATTCATGCCCTGTGTCTTCGAGTCTGAGTCCTAATATATGATTATAAACTTACTATAGACTGATGTCTTTTTTTTCCTTTCCCTAACCACAACTGGCAAGGCATACTTATTAACATTTTGGATCCCTTTTTTTCTTTTTTCCCACTATTTTTATTAATATACATATGTAATACATAGTGTTTACAATAAACTTGGGTATTTCGTGCACATATGTATCATATCAACTTTACAATCCTTCCCATTTTTGACCCTCCCACCCCCTCCCTATCCCTTCTGCCAACTCCGGCTATCATTTCATGTGGTTCCAAAGAATGTCTGTGTTCTGGGTTTTCCAAGTCAGAGAAACTATACAGTACTTAACATATTAATCTTCCGCACCTAAATCATTTCACTTAAGTCACCACTCTAACTCAGCTTCCTATTCCTCGAATGGGTCGCAGTAGTTAAATCTTGAGGCCTCTTCTCTGAATCCAACCAATCCTTTTATTGGGATATTTACCAAAAGGTTTTTTTCTATATTTTGCTATATCTTTGTTGCTATTATTAAACTTGGCCTTACCCACCAGTTCACATTAGAAAATAACTGCAAGCATGTAGTTCATCAGACTAGAAAATTTGGGAAAGAAGAAAAAAAGTTAAATTTCAAAAGTCTTAGCTGAATACTGGAAGGTACATACTTGTACATTCACGGGTTATCTTTATATCAATCAGTTTCCTTAGGATAAATTTTCATTAGTGACTGAATAAGTGAATTGCTACAATAAAACAAAGTTAAAACTATATCACATTGCTACATTAAATGAACTTAAATCTATACCACATAAATATACTTAAAGTAACAGATATGAAGGCAAATTTAGTTATTTCAGAATTTTTTAACTTTCATAACTTATTTACTCATTTCACTGATTACTAAGATACTTTTTTCCCAGCTCATTCTCTAGCTGTTGTGCTTTTCCTCTGGGGTCACTGGTGTTGCTGGCCTCCCTTTCACTTTCTAAGTTTCCTTTAAGTATTCTTTGCAATACTGGCTCAGTGGCTGCAAATTCCTTTAAGCTTTCTATATCATGGAAAGTTTTAATTTCTCCCTTTAAATTAAAAGGTAAGTGTGCTGAATATAGCAGTCTTGGCTGGCATTTATCTTCTTTTAGTGCTGGGATGACATTGCTCCATGATCTCCTGGCTTTTAGAGTCTGGATTGAGAAGCTGCAGTTATCCTGATGGGCTTATCTTTGTAGGTCACCTTCTGTTTTTCTCTTACCACTTTTAGTATTTCTCTTTGTGTTGGGTTTCTAGTATTTTAATAACGATGTGTCATGATGAGGATCTCTTCTGATCAAAGTTGTTTGGTGTTCTATATGCCTGCAATAGTCCCATGTTCATTTCTTTTCTTAGATTTGGGAAATTTTCCTAAATAATTCCATTAAACATGTCCTTTTAAGTGTTTTGTTTTGTCCTCAGTCTTCTCCTGGACTCCCATAATTCTGAAGTTGTTTCTCCTTGAATCATCTATCAGCCGCTGTAATGATTTGCTTTCTTCCTTATTTAGTGTTCTTCAAGGCCTGTATGTTGCAGCTCAGACACTTTTATTTTCTAGGTCTGACATTCTATTCTTAAGATGTTTAATGTGGTTTATTATTTCCTATGTGTTTTTCATTTCCTGAATATCTGCATTCATTTTTTTATATATCTGTTGTGTTCTTCTCTAATTTCTTGTATTGCCTTCATTAGCTTCTGGTGTATTTCTTCTATGGTCTCCAATTTTTGCTTTTCAAGGCTTGCTTTTAGCTTAGTTATGAGTTGGTGTAGCTCTTGCACTGTTTTTTTCCTGCTTTAATTCAGTGAATAATGGGTCCAGATGTTACCATCACTTTCCCATTTTCATCTTTGGATTCTGCAATTTCAGTGTCCCTGGTATCATCTTCTGGGGTGTCAGGTCTTTTTGTAGATTTGTTACCACATTTCCCCATGGTTCTGCTATCTCTGGCTGTCTCTGGTGCGCAGGAAAGAAGGGTTTGAAGGCCCAGTCCCAGATGCCTTTGGAATCCTCCCGCCCAAGGGACTGACAGGGCGATGGAATTCCCGGTCCTAGATGCCTCTTGAAGTCTCTAGGGCTCAGGATTGACAGGGTGATGTAATTCCCTGGAAGCCTCTGGAAGGCTCTGGCTCGCGGGATGGATGGGTGATGGACTTTCTGGTCCTAGATGCCTCTGGGATGCAGGATAGCGGGGAACCGGAAGCCTCTGGCACGTGCCAAAGGAACAGGGCAATGATTCCCCTTTTGAGGTGTCTTGTTCCTCCTGGTCCACTCCGCAAAGCTCTCTATCTGTCCTGGCTTCCCTACCCAAGGGCGGGGCTCTCCACCCTTGGAACAGAGGTGCCCCTGAGCCGTTCAGGGGATCAGCAGCCTTCTTCCCCACTTTTTTCCTCTCTGTCGCTTGTGCCAGTTTCTTCCTAGGCCCTGATGTGCTCTTCTGAGCCTTCTTTTACTATAAAGAGTTCAGTCTTGAGCTTTTTTCCCCTTCTTTTTAAAATGGCTCCTGCTGACGTCACTGCCTGAGATGGCTGCTGCGCCGTTTCTGATCTGGGATCCAGGGGCCTTTTCTAGGGGGAGCGCAGGTTGTGTTTGTAGTACACACCACCTGCGGGTTGGTGTTTCGGGACCGCCAGCTGCTGACAATTCCCGTTTCTCCGGATCCGCAGTTACCTCAGGCTGAGGTTCTGGCTCCAGATCTTCCTCCATCTTGTCTGTGGATGCCAGCAGCTCAGGGCCGCGCCAAGTCAGCTTTAGGTTTCTGACCCTCCTGCAGCCTCCTGTCCGTTGTTGGGGCACTCCATCCTCTCCCAGCTCTGTCAGATGTCCCGGGCCCACATGAGCTTTCCTCCATCCGCAGCTGGCTGCGGCTCTTGCCATTTGCAGCCAGCATGCCGTGGCTTCCTGGGCTGCTGGGATTTTTTTTTTTTCTCTGCTTTCGATGATCCTTCAGAATGTCTGATCTTCCCCTGGCCTCCTTTCCATTGTTGGGATGCTCCTCTCTTTCCTAGCTACACTGAACACACTTTTTCTAACTAAATTCTTGACTTTTTAAGTGGGTCAATGAGGAGACATTGTGCAGTGCTGTTACTCAGCTGCCATCTTGACCAGAAGGACCGTTGGATTCTTTTGTCCCTCATGCCCACTAAGGTCTAACTACCTACTTCACATGGTAAAAAGGCTTTGGAGAATTATATATAATTTTGACCTGAGTCCCTCTACTGTGATATTCTGAAGCGTTTTTCTTCCCTGTATATGGGACAAAAAAGAACGGGAGGCTGGACTGCCAATCCTTTCTCTAAATCAGCCAAGGCTCTGGCAACTCTGGCAAAGTAGCTTTCCTTAAAGTGAAGGCCTTTCCTACAGGAAATGACTTGATTGTTGTTTCAAAATTATCTATTTTCTCCCTGCGTATATTTCAGAACAGCTGCTTTCCTTCCCCTTATCCTGTCTGAAACACAAAGGGATCTCAATCTTAACATGAGAACCTACAAGGATTTGAGTTCCTAACTCAGACTTGTCCACATGCAGTCTTAGCAAGTGTCATGGATACTGCTTGGTGGCCCTGTCAGTCACTGGCTCCAACAGCTTCTGGCCTAAGAAGGTAATCTTCATACCTCTCTGTCTGTGTGTCTGTCTCTCCAGTTTTGGCAGTCATTTGCCCTATGATCTAATTTTTTGATAGAGCTAAGGCATTTTCAATCTGCTTAGCTCTTTCTTATTAGTAGAATGGGTAGTTGACTTTTAAGTTCTTTATACATTGAGGATAAAAATAAAAGTCACCCATGTATACTTCTACATTTTTCCCCCAGTACTGGAGAATTGAGTCCAGAACCTTCACACTAAACTAAATCCCCAACTGTTTTTTCATTCTGAGACAAGGATTCACTAAGTCACTAAGCTGCTCTGGCTGGGTGTGAACTTGTGATCCTTCTGCCACAGGTTCCCTGAATGCTGGGATCACAGGCATGGGCCACTAACACTTGGCTGCTTTCCAAAGTCCTTTCCCCATATGCTCTGAGGCTCAGCTGAAGTAACGGTGAGGCACCTTCCACACATCTCTCTCCTTAAATGAAGAGTTGCTCCCTGTGTCCATGCATGCTCCAGTACCTGGGGCAACTAAAGTGTTAAAATTCTCTCTTAGCTCTATGATTCTGAATGCCTAGAGGACTTGGATCTGTATATGCTGCACATGATATAAATCAATGCTGAACTGAAGAAGAGGCAGAAAACACTGCACCAATTAAAAACAAAGTACTACTTTTATTTGGCTCATTTCTCCATTTATTAGAATAACCACATTTGGAGAGGCACAAAGCACTTAAGTTTTACATGACTACAAAGGTATCACAAATCCCAAACTTTTTAGCCATAGATATTTCACCTCTGTTTAAACAAAAACTTTCAAAACAACTGAGAGTTAGCTTAATACAGGCCCTGAATATATGGGAACTACCTATTTTTAAATGCTTGTACTTCCTGCACTAATGTCTTCTTTAAATAGAATCCAGCATAAAAGAAACGGAAATGTACAGATCATGATGCAAATGCTTTGGAGGGACAATGGATTCAATCTGCACAGCATGGACAAAGATGACATGGCCACAGAAGTGCTGTGAGGACTCACTGCGCCATCTGGGCTTCCATGGCTTGTGCTGTCCATTCTGGTGCTGTCTGACTAATTTTCTCCAAAAGGTTATTCACTTGGAAACAAAGGGATTGGATCTGCTTGTCCCATGTTGGCAGGGCTTCTCGTGCTAAAGAGAAAAAAAAAAAAAAAAACAAACAGAACTGTAACCTATTCCCTTGCTTTTATAACACATGTGAGTTAAATTTACAGAAAATGATTTGTAAGTTTATCTTAATCTCAATATTGGATTAAGCTACAATAATTGAGCTTACACAACAATACTTAAGCACCCAAATCACTGACATACACTAAAACCATACATACATAGACACATGCTATTTTTACTCCTGAAAACAAAATAAAACCAACTAACTGAATGATGTCATGCATAAGCACCTCAGCAAAAAAAGGCTCAACTACAGCAGTTTTTCTCCTTCTGTGATGTTCAGAGACATATCCAACACTGCCACCTACTGGGAAAAGCAGGTCTGTTAACATACTTCTCCAAGGTGACTCAAAAGCAGTAGTCCCAACCTTTTTGATATTAAGGACCATCTGTTGAGTTGAAAACCATTCTCTCAAGGATGGAGGTGAAGGGCCGAGGGGAAGGAGTGGACCTGTCCTGCAGTAGGCTGTTAAAGGACAGCTTTGAAATGGCCAGCAGTGGCAGGAGGGGAGTGGCGACTGAAGTTCCACCTCCTGTCAATTAGCAGAGACATGGAACCTAATACGAGTGTACTGACAGGAGGCGGAGCTTCACATGCGGCTCACTTCGGCTCCCAGCCAACCACCACTCTAAGACACTGTCTTGGATTTAGCAGGTCTTTCTATGAATGATAGGTAGTTAGAAATGAAAAAAAGTACGAGAAAGTCTCTTTCAAAAGAACACCAAAATTCACCCCCAAAAGGGGACAGATTTAATTTTTTAAAAAAACATAAAATCATAGTAAGGGACATAAAATAAGTCAGGCAGACATAAATCACAATCCCAGGCAGAAACACATAATATAAAAATATCAGTCATTTCCCTTTATTTTTTCAAAGATTTTTTTCTATTTTCTTTTATAACCAGGACACAACTGTTAATGTTAATATAGAAAAACTGGTGTTAAAGCATACTCAAGACAATTTTGAAAACAAAAAACACTGGCAACATTTTGGTATGTCCATATGATGGACTACCATTCCACCTTTAAAAAGGCAGTACCAAGAAGATGCTAAAATATAATGAATCTCAAAATTGCTACACTGAGTGAAAAAAGCCCAATGGTCACATATTGTGATTCTATTTATATGAAATACCCACTATAGATAAGTTCATAGAGACAGAAGGCAGTTTTCTGGGTTCCAGGAGCTGGGAGGGACAAAATGGCTATCTCTTTGATTGGAGCAAGTTTCCTTCTGGAGAGCAAAATGTTTTGAAAATGTTTTTGAAAAAATGTTTTTGAAACTTGATGGGGGTTGCACTCATGATAAATGTACTATACACATTGTCTATTTTAAAACAGATAATCTAGTTCTGTGAATTTTACTTCAATTAAAAAGAACAGTAGTGGGAGGACCAAGACTTGCTTTCCCAAGAGTATCATTTACTATAAATTTGTCATACTGTTACAGATCAGCAGGATTAAGTACGCCCAAACATCTATGTGGAACCTAACACAAGTTAAGATCCCATTTCAGGGACTGAAGGAATGGCACGGCAGTTAAAGCACTTGCCTAGCAAGCAAAGGCCCTGAGTTCGATTCTTACGCACCACAAGGAGCTGGGCATGGTGGCACATGCCCTCAGAAGACTGGGGCAGAAGGACTGCCATGAGTCCAGTGCTAGCCTGGGCTCCACAGTGAGTTCAGGATCAGCCATAGTGAGACCCCATCTCAAAAAATTTATTTTTTAGAAAGAGTGAATTCTAAACGACCATACTTGTAGAAAGCAAACTGTGTGTGTGTGTTAATGAGACCGTACCCAGGACCTTCACACTGAGCTAGACACGTAGCCCATTTTTTAATTTATATTTTGAGATAGGGTCTTGCTAAGTTGCTCAGGCTGGACTCAAACTTGCAATTCTCCTGCCTCAGACTTACAGAGTGCTGTGGGGCTGGATTCTAGGCCTGTGCCACTGGGCCTGGCTTTTGTATTTTCTAAATATCAAAATCAGTCTGGCTGTATGAGGGAAAGCTAGATTAGGAATAAACCACTGTTTATAAGAGGAGGGAAAAAGTTATTTTTCAAAACCAAAAGAGGTTACAATAGTAGAATTTAGAAGAGGTTTGTAGATGGTACAAAATGAAGAAAAATATATGAACCCCAGATGCCACTAGGAGGTATATTTCTGGTGAGTGAAGGACATGAAGGTGTCAAGGACTAGGAAGACTGGTAAAAGTTAACATGGCAGTTTTTAAATACCTGTTGATCACAGGGAACAAACAGGAAGGGGAGATTATAAATTCAGCCTTGGATTTATGTTCATTTAGATACCCACAAAGCAACTAGAAGAAACATATTAGTAGTGAAGTAGAGAGAACAAGTTCGGGAATCAGAAGAGAGATTTGCACTAGAAGGCAAATCTAGATCTTGTCTACACAGAGATGGTAAGCGAATCAAAGGGAATGAGATTACTTACAGAAAATAAACAGTGTTGGGAGGAAAAGACCTAGGCTTAAGACCTAAGTAACTCTAATATTTAAATTTAGAGGTACCATAAAATTCACAAAGATGACTGGGAATAACACCTAGAAAAACAAGAGGGAAGTAGAAAAGATCCAGAGATGACAATGTCAAGGCAGGCGTGGTGGTGAGGGGTGCTCAAAAAGAAGTATTATTCATTTTGTTGAAAAGTTAAGAAATCACCTGAAACATAAAAGTACCTCTATTTAAATGATGATGGAAATACATTTATGTATTGATGAAAAGAAGCTAACAGAGTAAGTAAGAATGGAGAAAGACAAAAACAACAACGAATTTCAGGATCCTAAAACAGTACTTTTTGGTGAATGGGTAGCAAGCAAGAGTTAGAGAAGATATCCTAAACACAACTGGCAGAAATGAAGAGCACGAGGGAACCCAGTTATAGCTTAATAAGAAATGAGGGGAAAAGGCTTTAGATCCATACCTAAAATTTAGAGGCCCATAACTCTAATCAAGAAGTTAAAAAAAAGAAAGTTAAAAAAGGTTCATACTGATTGACAGTTTTTGTCTTTCTTCTTTCTGTAAAATAGGAAACAGGATTTTTTGTTTATATGGGAAAAAAGAGAGATCTAAGAAAAATCAAATCTGAACCAAGGTATTAAAAAGCAGGAAAAAGAGTGACAAGACAAATTTACTCCAGGTCCCAGGTAGTACTGAGGACCTATGACCGTGAATTTTACAGTGGCATCTCTCTAGTGCCTGATTCTCCACCAGGAACATTAGCTAGCGACTCAAGTACAGACATGAAAAAGACAGTGATTTCAATGAGAAGTTTTGGGGAACAAAACGCCAAATGGCAAGAAATACTCTAGAGTGCCAGTCAAAAAGTAACTGAACAAATGCATCCCAGAACCCATGCTAAATAGAAGCAGGAGTACAAATAAAAAGAGACTGCACCGACGGGAAGAAAGCAGGATGGTTAACAGATTAGAGGTTTGCATGTGGTCAAGAAAGAACTGGGAGGCAGGAGTAAACGAGACAGACCCATAGAAAGGCCAAAAAAAAAAAAAAAAAAAAAAAAAAAAAAAAAAAAAAAAAAAAAAAAAAAAAAAAAAAAAAAAAAAAAAAAAAAAAAAAAAAAAAAAAAAGAGCTATGGTCAGAATAAGGTATTACAAATTAAAATTTTACAGGTGGAACAATTCTGGGTACAGTAAGGTCCAGGGTGTAACAAAAGTGGGAATAAGGAGCTGAAAAGGTATCAGACAAGCCAAGGGATTCACTTACCTGCCTGCCTAATTAGATTAATTAGCTGCTGAACAGGAAATGCAACTGTCATTTCCACATGCCTGACACATGCTATGAGGTCAATAAATATTTGATAACTAAATGAGTTAATGGATACAATTCTAGTTTCAAATTTTTCCTTAGCTTAGAGAGTGCTACATTAAGTAGATTCATGAACGTAGCTTTTAAACATTATTTAAAATTATTTCTTTTGGAAATAAGCACACTCCAATAGTAAGATTCTGGGTCAAAGCAAATTTCTTAATTATAAATATAAAATGGTTCACTGCCATTTCACATGACAAAAACACCAAACTTCTTACTTTCAAAATGAACAATTCCATCAATCTGGTCAATAAATCCATTCATGCGTCCTTCTGTTATCATCTGAGATGCTATCTTTTCTGCCTATAAAATAATAACAACAACTCTTAGAGACTTTATTATGTCTAACAGCTTATTTTATATCAAGGAACTGAACATATATGTAAAGCTTAATTATAGGTTTGGACTTAACTTTTTATAAGTAAGCTTTACACACATGTTCATCTCCACTCATTAGAAAAATTCACCTTGCATATATGCAATTTCTTGAATTATTTGTGGTTATAGTTTGTCATTTTAAGATAACTGGAATCTGGGTTTTTTTTGCTGTGCACTTTTAGACAAGAATCTAGCCCTTCTACCAATCTTATTCTCTACTCAAAATCAAACTAAAATTTTTCTTCTCACTGGGATCTCTATCTTAAAAAACAAAAAGACCAAAGTAGTTTTTCTTATTTTATTTCATTTCCATTTCCACAATATTTATTGCTCTCAAAACACCTTAAGAAAGTAGTATTTTCTATTAAAAATTTGTCTGGGCACAGTGGCACACATCTGTAACCCCAGCCCTCAGGATCAGAGCGTAGGGAGGACTCATGAGTTAAAGGCCAACTTAGGCCAAACAGCAAGACCCTAGCTCAAAAACACAATGAAAAACATTTTGCAAAAAGGAACAGATGTTCAAATTCAAAAGGGAAAGGCACAAAAGAACAATTAAAAGGAAGCAAAAGCTCCTCTACCGAGTTTCTAAAAACACAGCTGAACGTTCATACTATGCAAGAGAACCGGATTACAACTCCATCCTTTATTACTTCCAACCGTCTTCACAACTGATTCTACATCACTCCGTACATCAACTCCTATTCATTGTTACCAGTGTATTCGCTTCCCTAAGTCTCAGCAAGGAATTAGACCTCAGGCCAAAAACCAGAAATTACTACCAAGTGGATTTATACAGACACTAAATAAAGATGCTCATGAAATGAGTGTTTAATCTAAAATTTCTATGACTTTGGGCCTAAATAAATTTATCATAAATCACAATTTAAAGAAACACTAACACTAGTGCATTTCTATTGCAACAGAGTTTACAATAGCTCATTTCTATTTACTTGAGGCTTTTCATGTGTAACTACTGGAGTTGTCAACATTTAGCAATTCACATATTTCATTTATTCATTGCTTCAATAGTTTGGGGTCTTCTTTTTTATGCATTGGAATCAAGGAAATACCTTAGCTGCAGGGATCTCTAGAAGAGCTCCAAGTTCTTCAAAGGTAATATTATTATATAATTTGCTTGCAGACAACAAATTGTGTTCAATAACAGCTCTGTCCAAGATGCTAGAACCTTAAAGATGAAGATAGTTGTAAATTTGAAGTTTCATGCTTTTTAAAAAGATACACTTTTTTTTTTTTTGAGACAGGGTCTCGCTCTGTGGTCCAGGCTGGTCCTGAATTCACTTCAGGGTCCAGGCTGGCCTTGGACTCACGGCAATCCTCCTGTCTCAGCCTCCCGAGTGCTGGGATTACAGGCGTGCGCCACCACGCCCAGCTTATGTGGTGCTGGGGAATCGAACTTGGGTACTTAGCGCTTGGCTTAGCACTTGCTCAAGCGCTTTAACCGCTGAGCCATTCCTCCAGCCCTAAGATACATCTTTTTTTCCTGAATATTTATGGGCATGTAATAACTCATCATTTTTAGAATCAATTAAAATATAACCAATATTTCTTATTTTATATAATCTGATTAATATACACTAAATAAAAATTGTGCAGTAGTTAGAAAAATGAGTATTGGGGAGTAATTAGTAATTACTAAGTAAATGAATTCAACCTCTGGGTTGGGGTCTTGCGTCTTTAGGCCAGCTAGCAAATTCATTAACTTCCTGTCTTGCTTCGAACACAAACTCACAGCAAGCAGCAGCACAATCACTGCAACCCTGTGTGGAGGCTCCTCAGAATCCCCACTCCAAACTCCTTGGGGCAAATGTGAGAACTGTGTGGAGGTCGGATAACTAACAGTCCTGAGAGATCAGGAAGAGAAGTTTCCTTTTGAGTGAGATAATACAGTATGTGATAAAAGGACTCACTCCAATGGTGACTGACTGCTTGGCCCATTAAATTCTTAGTACTATTTCTGTCCAGCACTTACCAAAGTTCATATACTATTACAAGATATATCTATCTAGAGGGGCTGGAGGAATGGCTGAGTGGTTAAAGCACTTGACTAACAAGTGCTAAGTCAAGGGCAAAGGACCCAAGTTCGATTCCCCAGTACCACATAAGCTGGGCATGGTGGTGCACGCCTGTAATCCCAACACTTGGGAGGCAGCGGCAAAAGGATCGCTGTGAGTCCAAGGCCAGCCTGGGCTCCACAGTGAGTTCAGGACCAGCCTAGGCTACAAAAAAAGATAGATCTTGAGACGTCAAAGGAAATGTTCTAAGAAACCCTTTATTATTATAATTCTTTGTTTCTCCTTTCTCAGAATTCAACCTATCTTTTTTTTTTTTTTTTTTTTTTTTCCTTCCTGAGTACTGAAAATCAAATCCAAGGCTGTAAGCATGCTGGGCAAGTACTTTACCACTGAACTGCATCCTCAGCCATCAGCCCTGATTCTCTGGTTTTTCCTCTTAATTCTCATTTCTCAGTCTTCCTTGCTGGTTCTCCCTTTTTTTTCTTACCATTAAAATTAAAGGGCCCACCTTTGCAATTCACCTCTTCTTTATTACGTTAGCACACAAGACTACACTTTCAGGAATCATTTCTACAGTTTGTTTCAATATTAATCTCAGTACCTCCAATATGCTGCCTCTGATTAGATCTGTATTACTCATTCAAATTGCTCCTTTGAGCTCCTATGTCCAACTATGTAAACAATATCTTCACTTGGATGATTTATAAATACATCAAATTCTATATTTAAACAAGGATTTCTCCTCAAATCCATTCCTCTCCCAGTCTACTCCACCTCAGTAAGTAGTATAGCAGGCCTAGTAGGATGGTGGGATAAGCAATTGTTTAATGGGTATAAAGCTTCTATTTGGGAAAATAAAAATGTTCTGGATTAATGGTGGTAATGGTTGCATAACAATGTGAAAGCACTCAATGTCAGTGCACTGCACACTAAAAATCATTATAATGGCAATGTTACGTTTATTTTACCAATTATTTTGAAAGTAGTTCAATAATATACACATTTAAAAGTGTATCTTGACTAGAGGCATAGCTCAGTGGTTAGAAGGCTTACCAACATGCACACCACATAAAAATTAGCCAGGCATGGTGGCAAATATCTGTAATCTCAGTACTTGGGAGGCTGAAGCAGGAGGACTGCTGTGAGTTTAGGGCTAAAGAGTTCAGGATTAGCCTAGACTACAGAGATCCTGTCTCAAAAAAAAAGGGGGGGGGGGAGTATCTTCAGATAAATAAACTAATGAAACACTAAAAAGTTGTTTTAAAATCCTATTCCTCAAAATTTTCTAAGCATGAAAATTATTATAGCACTAGTTTAGCAACTCAGAAATAAGAAGAAAGTTTTACTATTGGCAGAAATGAAATTTCCTAAAGGTAGAAATTGTAAAAATCTATCTGTAAAACTCAAACTCAATGAATAAACTGAAAATTAAGAAAACAAATCTGTCTAAAATAGTATCCAAAAAGACAAAGTACAGCTAAGGTTGCTGGCATAACCTATAATCCCGGTACTCTGGGAGACAAAGGCAGAAGAATTATCAGTTTGAGCTCAGACAGGATGACTTAGTGATTTAGCGAGACTCCACCTCAAAATAATTTTTTTTTTTTTTTAAGACAGGGTCTCACTCCGTAACCCAGGCTAGTCCTGAACTCATGGCAATCCTTCTGCCCCAGCCTACCAAGTGCTGAGATTACAGATGTGTTTCACCATATCCAGCTTATGTGGTGCTGGGAATCGAACCCAGGTACTTAGTGCCTGTTAGGCAAGTGCTTTAACTGCTGAACTATTCCTCCAGCCCAACAAAATAAAAATTTTAAAAAGGACTATAATGGAAAAATTCTGAGTCCAATCTCTATTACCACAATTTTTTTTTTTTTTAAGCACAGGGGCTAGAGGAATGGTTCAACAGTTAAAGTGATTGCCTAGCAAGTGCTACATCAAGTGCCATGTACCTGAGTTCGATTTCCCAGTACCACTTAAACTGGGTGTGGTGGTGCACACCTGTAATCCCAGCATGAGTGAGACTGAGGCAAAAGGACTGTGGTGAGTCCAAGGCCAGCCTGGGCTCCATAGTGAGTTCAGGACCAGCCTGGGCTACAGAGTGACACCCTCCCTATCTCCAAAAAAAATTAATTAAATTAAAATAAAAAGCACAAAATACTTAGGAATGAAAATACACAACTTGTATACTGTGCAAAGTACAAAACACTATTGAAAGAAATTAAAGATGCCCAAATAAGTGGAAAAGTACAAAAGGCTAATACAGTTAATATGGTAATACTTATCAAATTGAACTATAAATACAGTGCAATTCCTCTATCAAAAACTAGCTGGCTTCTTCACAGAAATTAATAAATTGATTCCAAAATTCATCTGTAAATTCAATTTAAAAAGTTATTACAAAAAACAGCAACCAAGTCACAATGGTACTGGCATAAGATTAGAACTTATTTAATGGAATAGAACTAAACTGAGAGTCTAGAAATAAACTTTGATCGCATTTGTAATCTATTACTGGCTGACAAGATGTCAAAACAATTCATTGACGGAAACAACCGTTTTTTCAATGGAGTTAAGATGAATACACAGAGCAAAATAAAGCATTTAGTATACTCCAACAGTTGTGCAACATGACTGCTGATCTATTTTCTGTCCTCTAGATTTTTTGTCTATTCTGGATCTTCTTTCCTTCTCAGTACTGAAGATTGAAAACGGGGCCTTCATATGGAGCTAAATCCCCAGCCTCGTTTTCATTTTGAGATATAGGGTCTTGCTAAGTTGTCTAACTGGACTTGAACTTATGATCTTCCTGCTTCTGCGCCCCCAAGTGCTGGGGTTATAGGACTACACACACAAAAAAAAAAATTATAAAAATTATAGCTACTCAATACAAAGAGAATTCAAAAGTTAGAAAAAGAAAGCAAGAGTAACTGCAGTCAGCCTGGCACAACAGCACACACCTGGGATACCAGCTACTTGGGAAGCTAATACAAAAAGAGCGAAGTTTTGAGGTCAACCTTGACAATTCAGCAAGACTGTTTTAAAACAGAATATAAAAAGAGCTAGGGAGGCAGTTTAGTAGTAGACATAGCTAGGTTCAGTCCCCAGTACCAACAAAAAAAAGGAGCTACAATTAAAACACACACACTATTCACACATGAACTACAATTTCAAGCTTTCTAGCAGCCAAGCAAAACAAGAAAGTCAGTTTTATCAATTCAAAGTATGCTTAAAGTTAAAAAACAAAAAACAAAAAACAACCAACCAAAAAAAAACCTAACTGCTCAGAAAAACCGGAATCAAACCTAAAAATGATAGGGGAAGAAGTCCCATCTCCTTGAGACAGAATGGTGACTCAACCAGCTGTTCCTTAGAAGTGCACTTAAATACAAGAACTTTAACAAGAGGTCAATTCCTCCACTGAACTGGCTTAACCCAGAGCAACAAGATACAGTGGAGCGGCCCCTTCCATGCAGCCCCTGCATGTAGGACTCTACTGCCAACTTCTCTTTGATACATGATGACAATCTAAAGTGGCAACTCTAACTGCCACCCATGCTTATCTAGATCTTTTCCATGTTTCTGTCCACATCTGTATTTTTAGTGTCACCTGTATTTCTGTTACAAGTTACTTTAAGATCTCAGTAGAAAACATAAAATAATTTATTTTATATGCAAGATCTATTAAAAAACCTTTTGCTTGGCAAAGGCAGTATGACTTAAGCAAATATATCCCTTAACTAGGAAATACGACACCAGGTTCTTTCTTATTGGCAGTACTTTGCCCTAAGTAACCCTGGGCAAGCTACTGTGACCAATTTTGCTTGGCCTAAAATAGGACTGGATATTTATGCTCTATTACAATCTGATGCTTAAGTTATTTATCAATGGTTTAAGTTTTTGAAAAACGGTTATAAAGGCAAGGCATTTTAAGCATATTCTATAATGTTTTTGTTCTCACAAGTTTCAAATAATGCATTGTCTCACAAAATACTTTCTAATACAGGCTTTAAAAGTACACTGTAAGCTCATGTTTGTAAAAGAAGACATTCATCTTTCAAAACAGTATTCTTTTTAATCAGGAAATGTTGTATATATTATAAAACAACGGCAAGTTGGGCTGCAAATGTAGCTCAGTGGTGGAGTAAGTGCCTAGCATGTTAGAGGTCCCTGGTTTTATCCCCAGTATCAGGAAAAAAAAAAAAAAAAACAAAGACAGAATTTTTATTTTTTTCTTTTGAGACAGTGCCTCACTCTGTAGTCCAGGCTGGCCCTGAACTCACTGTGGAGCTCCGGATGGCCTCAAACTCACAGCAATCCTCCTGCCTCAGCCTCCTGAGTGCTAGGATTACAGGTCTGCACTACCACACCCACATATCATGTATGGGAGGCCCCCACGCAGGTGCTCTAATCACTGAGCTACAACCCTGGCCCAGACAGATTTTTCTAATTTAACATCTTCTCACTAGTCTGAACCTAAATATGCACCACCACAAATGTGTAAAACATGCTCATTACCATCTGCTGTGGTTGCTTTCTGGTGCGGCATCAGCATGGCGGCAAATTCTTGAAGTTGATTTCCTCTGATGATCCTGTCTAGGTACATTTTTTCTAGAATTCCATATGCAGCAAGTTGCTGGCATCGCTCATCCTTAAAAAGAGTAGCTAGCATCCGAGAACGCTGCTGTCCTAAGGAAAACACACAGGCATCAAACATGTTTGTAATGTTTCTTCAGTAAAAAATAATCACACCTCATTATTCCACTTCAGCCCACTCAAAAGAGACCCTATCTCATAAAAGAGAAGTAAAACTGAGGATATAGCTCAAGGTGAACACACACACACACACACACACACACACACACACACACACACACACACACACACTTAGCACCTAAATCTTGGTATGTTATTAAAAACAGTAGTAAAGGTACCTAAAATATATAGGTTTAAGCTGGGCATGATGGCACATACCAGTAATCACGCACTCAAGAGGCTGATGAAGGAGAACTGCCATGAGTTCAAGGACAGCCTGGGCTACATAAGTTCAGGATAGCCTGGACTATAAAGTGATACTCTGTCTCAAAAAAATATATATACACAGATTTGATGACGATGGCAGGGATAAGGTGCCTGTGGCACCTTTTTTAAGATACAAGTCAGAAAAGATTAATAGGATCCTGTCATCAAAAAAATAATAATCTAGTCATATTTGGGACAATTCTTATAAAAAAGAATAACCATAATTTACTATACTACACTCAATAAATTTAAAAATAATTGAGTCAGGGGGTTAGGGATGTACGTCAGCAGTAAAGAGCTTGTCTAAGATGTGTTTGATCCCCAGAATGGCAAAATACATACACACACAAACACATACACACGCACCCACACAAAACCTGAGTCAAATATACTAGAATATTCATAGCACTACTATTCCTACTAGGCAATAATAGGTTAACAAAGGACAGAAGACTAAATAAATTCTGGTATATTCACACAATGGAACACTACATAACAATGAAAATGAAGAAGGTGTAACTATATATAACAGTAAGAATAAATTTCACAAATATAAGCAAAAGACACAGTAAGAATAAACACACTATATATTACTTCATTTGTATAAAAATAAGCAGCAGGTAAAATTAATATGTACTAAATGCTGGTTACATAGAAATGCTTAGTTTCTGAAAATTCACTGAGCTATGGTCGTCTGATATGTACACTTATATACAGGAGGATTATACATAGAGAAAAATAAGAACGAAAAAAGTGCATAGTGATTTTTTAAAAAAAGAAGAAAAAGGAAAACAAAAAAGGAAGCTCATGCTGAAGAACAGAATTAGCAAATCACCATTTCTGCAACATACAATGTATTGAATGATTCAGACTCCCATGTGACGTAACTAAAATTACACTGGGATTCACTATGAGGTATTCCTTTCAGAAAAATTGTAACCTAGAACTAGGGGTGTAACTTGATTATATAGAGCACTTGCCTAAGTGCAAGGCCCTGGGTTCAAACCCCAGCTTAGAGGCACATGCCTGTAATCCCAGTACTTGGGAGGCTGAGGCAGGAGGACTACTGTGAGTTCTAGGCTAGTCTGGGCTAGACAGTGAGTTTAGAACTAGCCAGAACTACAGAATGAGATCCTGTCTCAAAATTTAAAAAAAAAGAATTTGTTTTAACCTGTATGGAATCTAACCTTTGGCTAACTAATATTCAGTTCACAGGAAATATGTAAGATTAAGAAATAAGTAAATAATATATATCAAACAAATCTTGTATGAAAGAACTCTATAAAACAATTTAAATTCTTCCTTAAATTCTTCAAAAAGACAGGTATTTTTGTTTTGTTTTGTTTGAGACACGGTTTTGCTCTCTAATTTAGAATTTGCTTTTAAAGTGAAGAAACTAATCTAGACTAAAGGAGTCTAGAAACATAACCACTAAATGCCATACTTAGAATTTAAAATTATTTAAGGAAAAAAGGCAGCTTTTTACAAAAGGTATTCCTGAGACAACTGCACAAGATACTAGATTGCATAGTAAGATCATTGTTATTTTCTTAGAGATGATAATGGCATTATATACAATTATACAGAAAAATGCCTCTATTCTTAGATTCTTATTTCAAAATGAAACATAAAAAAATGAGAAGTAGATAACAGAAAGAAAAGCAAATATGACAAACCACCAGAAAATTCCAAAAAGAGTGATGGACAGCAACCCTAATTAAAGAACACCATAAAGCTATAATAATTCTAGTTAAAGCTATAATAATGCTAGTTTATTCATAAATGAGTTAACAAATGGAACAGAACACTGTGTCTAGAAATCTACTATAATGTGTTTCAAATCAACAGAGAAAAAAGACATAACCACTAAATTCAATAAAGGATGACAGGTAAAATGACAGTTAAGAATTAAAAAAAAAGTTAAATCCCTATCTCATTCCTTACACTAAAATAAATCCAAATGAATTCTGACTTATAAGTAAACTTAAGTAAAATGTAGGCAAAATTAACCGCTGATTACTTCTGGGAGTTGGGGGTGAGAGAAAGTGCCTACAAGGAAGCATGAGGGTAAAAGGGGAGCTCTACGTGGCAATTCTCAAAGACAGTCTTCAAAACTATTTTAAAAGAATCACTAACAATGGCTCAATAGTATTAGAAATTTTAATTAATAACCTAGTAACAAAGCACATTCTTGCCTTTTTCAGTGCACTGACATCTGCACTGTGGGTAAGCTGAGCAGGGTGTAACACAAGTCAAAGCAAAGTGGCCCCTAACTGTAGCTGTTTCACGTAAGAAGGTCCTTGGAGCAATTAAAATTTTTATTAGATCTTTAAACTTGAGAACTTCCTTTTAAGATTTTGTGTCACAAAAGGAGATTATACACGTAAATGAACTCTGCAGTGAACTGAGAGCCAAATGCTGTTCCAAGGAAATGCTGCAAGCTGAACTAGATTCTTCTCAGGAGTAACCATTTACTTCAAAAAAACCAAAAAAACAAACAAACAAACAAAAAAACTGGTGGACAACCTACTGGTATTTAGCAACATTTTCCTAAAAACAAACAGAGACATTCTGCTGCTAAGATAAAAATAATCAGCAGTACTTGTTATTCCTGATAAAATTTGTTATTTAGAAAATTAGTTATTTAGAAAACTTGCCGCCATGAACATGACAGAACACTAATGATTAAGGGCTGTTCTGATCAGTGGAAATATAAATATTCAAAATGTTTTATATTGTCAATATTTAGGAATTCTGTATAAATTCAATGAAACAATATTTTCCAAGCTTCCAATACACAATGGTACAAAATCTTACAGAGGTAGAAGATGCATTCGAAATGCAAGACAGACCAGGATCTTGATGTAACAAAGTGTAAAAAGCTCAATAATAATTCCTGATTTCATGCTGCAACTAACCTGTAAGAAATTATAACACTTGTGCTGTGAAAACCAGTATCAAAAATATCCATAATTATTAGGAGCGGTCCTTAAAATGCACTTCCATTTTCCAGCTATATATCTGTGTGCGACTGGATGTTCTTCATATACTTCAACTAAGAAATATTAATAAATTTAATTATGCTAAAACTAAGGAATGGAGGCACAGCACATGCTGGACCACATGCCTGATCTGTAGCTTCAAAAGAATAAATAGATAAACAAAAGTTCTCCATGGTAAAATGTCACAAAGCAAGCTCAAAAATAAGACAATAAACTGGGGGGAACTTGTTAATTTCCTGTTATACATGAAGATCTTTTTCAAGTCACCAAGAAAAGAAAAAGAATTTTTAAAAATGGTCAGTGGAAAGCCAGCCAAAAACAAAAGAACGGGCTGCTGGGAAGTGAAGGAGTGCTTGCCTGGCCTGCATCTGGCCTGGGTCCCGTCTCCAGCACCTCCTCCACCAAGACAAAGAAGGAAACAGCAAGAGTGAGACCTACACTGGCCCACGTGGATGTCACTGTATCACTATATAATACTATATGAAAAAAGCAAGTTGAAAAATGTGTATTAGCATGCTACTATTTGGGTATAAAAAACACTAATTTTTTTGGTACTGGGACAGAACCTGGGGCCTTCACATCAAGCTACATACCAGCCCGCTATTTTTATTATTATTATTTTTATTGAGACAGAGTATCACTCTGTAGCCCAGGCTGGTTTTAAACTCACTAAGGAGCCCAGGCTAGCCTTGAATTTACAGTAAGCCTCCTGCCTCAGCCTCACCAGTGCTTGGATTACAGTCATGTGCTACCACACCCGGTTTATGTTGTGCTGGGGAATCAAACTCATGGTCTTATAATATTGCCATGCCATTCCTCCAGCCCTAGACTTTTTATTTCTGATTGTGAGACATAGTTTCACTAAGTTGCTAAGTTGCCCGGGCTGGGCTTGTAATCCTCCTACCTCAGCCTCGCAGAGTGCTGGGATTACAGGCCTGTGTCATAGGGCCCAACTAAAAAAATCACTTTTATACTAAACGAAATACAAGAAAACAGTGCTAGCTCTCTAGAAAATGAACCAGGGCTATATTTATGTACTGCCTTTTTGGAAACAAAAATTCTGCTTCATGAAGAATAAAACATGGAGTAAGAATGCATCATTAGGCTCTCTACTGTATACAATATAAGAATGAAGATTTTACCCAGACATCAGGCTATACTATAAAGCCATAGTGGTAAAAACAATTTGGTACTGGCATAAAAATAGACAGACCAGTGGAACAGAATT
>PVKB01001115.1:86455-109591 GCA_004027205.1 Ctenodactylus gundi
AAAAGGACAGCCTGTTCAACAAATGGTGCTGGGAAAACTGGACATCCACATGCAGAAGAATGAATCTAGTCACACACCTATCACCATGCACCAAAATCAAATCAAAATGGATTAAAGACCTAAACATTAAAAATGAAACACTAAACCTTCTGGAAGACAAAGTAGGCAAATTTCTAAAAGACATAGGGGTAGGCAAAGACTTCCTTGACAAGACACCAAGAGCAAAAGAAATTACCTCCATTATCAACAAATGGGATCTTGTCAAATTAAAAAGCTTCTGCACAGCAAAGGAAACTGTCAACATTGTAAAGAAAGAACCAACAGACTGGGAAAAAATATTCACCACCAACACCTCAGATAAGAAACTCATAACTAGAATACACAGGGAGCTAAAGAAAATTAAGCCCATCAAAATAAAGGACCCTATTGAAAAATGGGCAAATGAAATGAAGAGGCAGTTCACTCACGAAGAAGTACAAAGGGCCAATAGATACATGAAAAGATGGTCAACATCTCTAGCCATAAGAGAAATGCAAATCAAAACAACACTAAGATATCATCTCACTCCAGAGAGAATGGCTTATATCAACAAATCAAATAGCAATCAATGCTGGCGAGGCTGTGGGGAGAAAGGAACCCTCCTGCACTGCTGGTGGGAGTGTAAATTCATTCGACCACTCTGGAAAGCAATATGGAGAGCTCTCAAAAGACTAGAAATAAATATCCCCTTTGATCCGGTGACACCCCCCTCCTGGGAATATATCCAAAAGAGGCCAAAACAACATATAACAGAGATATATGTATACCCATGTTCATAGCAGCACAACTAACAATAGCTAGAACATGGAAGTCACCAAAATACCCATCAACAGACCAGTGGATACACAAACTGTGGTACTTATACACAATGGAATACTACGCATCTGTAAGGTCCAACAGCGTGGAGGTTTTCACAGGCAAATGGAAGAAACGAGAACATCATGCTTAGTGAAGTGAGTCAGAAGCAGGTGAAACATCGGATGGTCTCTCTGATATGACAGACCCAGACCACAACTATCTCATGGAATTTTAAATGAAAGACAAAGGGAAAGAGGGGGACGGGGGTGGGGGTGAAGGGAGTGAAGGGAGGGTAGGGGGAGGGACAAAAGGAGAGCGGGAAAGCCCTTGTCACTTTGACAAGAAATGTATGTGCACAAAATGCTCAACTCCATTGTAAACCTTAAATTCTGTACTCGTACATTATCAATAAAATGGGGGGAAATGAAAAAAAAATTAAAAATTAAAAAAAGAATGAAGATTTTAGATTGACTCAGGAAAAAACACATTCAGAATTAGCATCCTGAATGATTTATATCTTACAATTTAGTCAAAAGCTTGTTATAACTGTTGAAGGAAGAATGCCCCCACAAAAAAACAAAGGCAGTACATTAATTACTATATCATCAATTTTTAGATCTCAATTTTTGTTCTCTTCTGTGTAATTCTCACTTAATTTGAGGCCATTTTTTTCAGTGAAATCTTAAAATGAAACTTCTTATTATCTTTCTTTACTATTCCTGATGCATAGGAATAGACTGGTAACAATCCTACTAGACTTTGAAACCTGACAAACCACTTCATTGCTACTTTTAATTGTTCAAATATTTGAATTACCAAAACTGTGTTAAGACATTCCCCAGAATAGCTCCTTGTTAAATTTCCCAATAGTTATAAGCCTAAAGTTACTAAGCAAAGATAACGAGCTTCACACAAACGATGCATTTACCTGCTGACGCCAAGATGGTACAGTGCAAAGCGTGCTTTAAGGCCTCGAGTCTTTCACTTTCATGGACTATTGTCTTGTAAGACAGCTCATTGTACCTCTGTGCAGCTTCAATGAATTTTCTTCTATAATCAAGAACACGTGCATAGCATACCTACAGTGGGAAAATGCTCCAATTAGGGGAAAAATATGAAAAAAAAAAAACAAAGAGAGAGAATTTGTAAAATATAAAAATATTTATCAGACGTTCTGGAATATATTAGTAGGGAGACCAAATCATTCCAACTCAGCTCATGTGTTTACCTTATAATGTATTTGTAACTGCTCATTGGTTGACTCATTCTGAAGCAATGATGCTCGATTTATATAAGCCTCTGCTTGGACAGGGTCATCGTCCTCCAGATATAGCCTTGCAATCTTCAAGTAAGTCTCCAGTTTATAATCTACATTGTATTGCCTAGGAAACAGTAGAAAAACAAAGAATGACTCAATAGTTTAATCAAGAAAAAATTTAGGAATGCTAAATATTTTTCCATAGCTATTCTTTTAATATAAAAATCAAACTTTTTACTGTATTACACTATAAATGTAAAAATACATCTTATTAAATGATTATTTTCATTCATCATTGATCATACTGCATTATCTTAAAACATTTTTTTGATCACACTGTATCTTAACTGTTTATCACATTGTATGCTTAGCTTCTAATCTTCAGATAATCTCACAAGCATAAGACGTTTGGAGAACAAATGCCCAGCTCTGGGACATATCACTATACTACTCATGGAACAGTATCTGGGCACACCTCTTGAAGAACAATTTGTCAATACACTGTCCAACCATCCTCTGAATTCTTTAAATTGCATATGCCCTTAACTCACTATACTTTACTTCCCCCTAAAAAATCTTAACATAATCATGATTAATTAGTGCCTACATGTATGTACAAGGATACACTTTTGTAAAGATACTTATGAACATCTATAACAGAAAAAGAAATTATCTATTACAGTACTAATGATAATCAAGTTGAGGTACATAAAAGGTAGAATACTATAAAATATAATCATTACTATGTGATAACATGTGTCTTTTGCTAACGAAAAAGTGGGGTAAAATAGTATGTAAAACACCATCAATATTTCTATACACAAGTTTCAAAACAGTAATAGCGACTATGGAGAGTGGTTCAGATTATAGGTAGTTGCCATTTTCTATTTTTCATCCTAATGCTCATCTTACAGAGAAAAGAGTACAACTGAAGATCTCACATAATTCAAGATGACTCCTCAAAGAACATTAACTCTTTCTATACATTGGAAGTACTGATACCATATGGTAAGAATAGTTTCTAATTCACTTGGCTCTAGCTTTAAAGTTGTTTTTTACTCTTTTCACTCTGGGAGAGGAATGGGTAGAGGGTGTGAGGAGAAATATCTATAAATTCAAGTTTTCTGTGTAAGTCATTTATTATTAATATTTTACACTATTTTTCCACTCACAATGCAAATTTATATGAATTGCTACATATAGCTCTATACTTTTTTTGAATTTTCTAATTTTCTTCCAAGTACATGTATTTATTTATCACTTTCAAAATCAGAATGTTTTTTTTTTTTTTTTTTGAGACCAGGTCTTGCTCTGTAGTCCAGGCTGGTCCTGAATTCGTTATGTAGCTAAGGCTGACCTTAAACTCATGGCAATCATCTTGCCTCAGCCTCCCAAGTGCTGGGATTACAGGCATACACTATCATGCCTGGCTAATTTTTATTAAGATTTGTACATGCTTGGCAAGCACTTTAACTACTTAGCTATGCCCTTAACCCTAGGATGAAATCAACTGCTCAGGCCTACAAGCCCTGTTTCCAGTTTCACAATTCTTACCCCCATCCACACTTCCAAGACTGATTTTTTGACTTGCTAAGACTACTGAAGCAATGCAAGAGTACTTGCACCGACCACAACATATCCCCGCAGTGTAACCCTATGTTCTGTGTTCCCAGCTGCTGTTGTAAATTGCTGGGGGCAATTCTGCCCACCAGGGAACAGGTTGCAATGTTTACAGACATTCTTGATTGTCATAACAAGGGATGGTGGTGCACCTAGCATAGAGGCAGCAGAAGCCCAGGTGCGGCTACGTATCCTGCAACACGCAGGGCAGCTCCCACAACAAAGGATTATCCAATCTGCAATGCCAATAGTGTAAATGTTAAGAAACCTCACCACTGATGAACTATCTATACTCCTATGTAAACCTATGTCTGCTAGATTCCTTCTCCTTTTGTCTACTGCAAAAATCTTTTCCCCAATTATTCAATACAAGTTTTTGCTATGCACTGGATCATTAAAAAAAAATACCTCTTAATCTGACCTCTACTGTCATCTTGATTTCTTTGCTCCTCTTTTTGAAACCTCCCTGAAAGAGTTGCTCATCCACAGCCTCCAATTCTCTTCCCGTTCTCTTAAAACATTTCAGTTAGGCATTTGCTCTCAACTGTTTCACCAAAATAGTTTTTGTCAAGGTCATCAATTGCCTCCACATTAAGATGCCAGGTGTAAACCCTCACTCCTTATCAGCACTCTCTCTTCTGATTACTTGTTTGTTCATTTATTCATTCATTCATTCAGGAACAGAACCTCATTCTGCAGTTCCAGCTGGTCCTGACCTCGCTATGTAGCCCAGCAGGCCTCAAACTCATAGCGACCCTCCTGCCTCAGCCTCCCATGTGCTGGGATTACAGGTGTGTACCACCACGCCCAGTTTATGTGGTAGTAGGGAATCAAACCCAGGGCCTTGCACTTGCTGGGAGAGCACTTTAACCACTGAGCAAGCCTCCCGCCCCACTTTCTCCTTCTTGACACATTTTTCTTTTTTGGCTTTGACAGCATACTCCATCTTCTTCTGGTATCCTTACCTCAATGAACATTTGCTGCATCTTGCTCCTGACTTTGACCTCTCAATGCTGGAGTGGTCCAGCACTCAGTACCTATCTTTTTCTATTTAGTTCCCTCTTGTGGAGATCAGATCCAATTTAATGATTTTATGTATTTATTTATTTATTTATTTATTTATTTATTTATTTATTTATTTATTTATTTGAGACAGGGTCTCACTCCATAGCCCAGGCTGGCCTTGGACTCAAGACAGTCCTCCTGCTTCAGCCTCAGCTTATGTGCGGCGGGGAAATCAACTCAGGTACTTAGCGCTTGTCTTATGGCAAGCACTTTAATACAAGTGCTTTAACCGCTAAGCTCCCAATTGAATGATTTTAAACAAACTCCATTTGTAAGTAACTGACTCTAAATGTACATCTTTGGACTAGACCACTCTTCTAAACTCCAGAATAATACTGTCGGTTCCCAATGGACACCTATTCTACTAACACCTACTCTTCCCCGTTCAGCAGATGGCAACTCCATCTCTGCAATTGCTCAGGCCAAAATCAAGGCTTGGCCGACTCTTCTTGCATATGCCACATACAAGCCACCAAGAAATCTTCACACTACTTTAAAAACATACTCAGAATCAAACACTTTTCAGCTCCACCACTTCACATATGGTAGTGCGTAAGCTTCTTAATTAACATCCCTTTTTTTTTTTCTTTGTTTCTTTTTTTGAGACATGGTCTTGCTCTGTAGCCCAGGCTGGTCCTGAACTCACTACATAGCTAAGCTTTATGTGGTGCTGGGGAGTTGAACTCAGGGCCTTCAAGCTTGTAATATCTTTTTTTTTTATCATTACTTGCCTATAGTTTATTCTCAAACCAGTAGACAGTTACTTTTTAAAATGTATAAGCAGATTGTGTCACACTTCTGTTCAAAATCCTCCACCAGCTCCCCCTCATTCCACTTAGAGTCAAAGTCTTTACAATGGCTTGTAAGACCCGCAAAAACTGGTCCCCTGTATCTCTGATATCATCCCTCCAACCTCTTTCCCTTTGTTCACTCCACCCTACTTTGCCCTTAAGAAAAAACACTCAAAACAAAAAACAAAGTGAAACAGGGGGTAGGGCAGAGAGGGGGAGAGGGGTGGATAGGGGGAGGGACAAAAGGAGAGTGGGATAGTCCTTGTCACCTTGACAAGATACGTATGTGCACAAAATGCTAAACTTCATTGTAAACCTTAAATTTTGCACTTATACATGTCAATAAAATAGGAAAAAATAAAAGAAAGAAAAAACACTCCAAGTATGCTCCCATCTTAGGGCCTCTGCATGAAAAGTATCCCATACTTTTATTTCCTTCAAGTTTTGAAGAAAGTGACAACAGGGCAATGTACCACCCAGTCAACACATTTGTTGATATATACACAACACGTCCCCACATGACCTCATTACTTTTCTCCACAGCACTTATCACTTTCTAACATGCTGCAGATTCATTACATTATGTTTCCTGCGCTAGAAGGTAAGAAAAAGTGTGTAAGAGTATATAACAACAGTGTGTATCTTATACACATTCATTCAGTATCCACTCTACTATACTTTTGTCCTGTTTCCAGGGGAATTCCCACCAACACTTGGGCTGCATTTCTCCAGTCTTCCTCTTTCTCATATATAGATGCAAGATGCTGTCTTATGGAAGCAACCTGGAACAGAAGATAAACATGTTAAAAGATGATTTAGTGACTAATCAAATTAGTAACTAATTAAAATAAATACGTAACAGTGATCACACTCTTATTCAACATATTAAACTGACAAGGAAATTAGTAAAAGTTTATCTATAGCACCAACTTTTCCTATGAACTTTGTATTCACAGAATATCAGTAAACTGAAACAACATATATCTATGATACGAGCTATGGCAATTCTTTATGCCTTTATGCTGCTACATACATGTTACTAGAGCTTTCCTGTTTTCAACCTAATTAATTTTATTGATTTTTTAAAAACTATCTAAAGCAGGGTTAAGAAACAT
Organism: Ctenodactylus gundi; assembly: GCA_004027205.1. Classification (NCBI taxonomy): domain Eukaryota; kingdom Metazoa; phylum Chordata; class Mammalia; order Rodentia; family Ctenodactylidae; genus Ctenodactylus; species Ctenodactylus gundi. The sequence goes on from PVKB01001115.1 coordinate 93,142, forward strand.
CTGGCCTACAGGCCACACAGTCTGGATCAGCCAAGCCAACTTCCACATTAGGAGTGAGCTAATTCAATGCTTTACCAAAAATAGAAGGCTAATTTTTAAGTTGATAATTTTGTATGGCCCACAAATAATGGCATAAATATCCCAATTGTCCTAGGCAGAAGAAAGACTCCCCACCCCTGGTCTATTTGTCTACTTCAAGGTACCTATAGTTTGGTTCATATAGCCAAATTTTAACACAGGATTAGATTCCGCTGGAGTTACACCATCCTAATGTTTATTGGATTTTACATTATAAAATGCTGCTGGTCATACTGTTTTGTCAAAAATGAAATTGAATGATTACATTTCAAGAATTTAATATCAAATTCTAGAAATAACTTCAGCTACCTCAAGTTTAAAATCCACTGCTCTAGATTTTTACCTGTTCCTCAAATGAGATAACTCTAGGCTGGATCTTTTCCAAGGTGAAATGATAGATTTCTTTGGCTGTGCTATCAGGCAGGTTAGGGAGATGTGTGCAGAAATCAGTCAGCAACTGTCGTGAGATCACAAGACTGACATTCTCATTTACCACTTGTTTAAAAACAAAGATATAAGAAAACATGAGTAATTTATAAATTTTAATTCATCTTTTAATAAATTTTTATTTAAAATTAATACTAAAGCCAACTTATACTAAATCAACCTTCATGTACTACTCAGGAATTTCTATCCTTATCACCACATTATAACCAATTTTCCCTATGCTGAATTACTCAGCTACAGTCCAAATAGTAGAAATAATGTAACTTTTCTAAGAAAAAGAAATGTTTGGGAAAAAAATCTTTAATAGAAATTGTAGGGCTGGAGGAATGGCACAGCGGTTAAAGTGCTTGACTTACAAGCACATGGCCCTGAGTTCAATTCCCCATTACCACATAAACTGGGTGTTGTGGCACACGTCTGTAATCCCAGCACTCCAGAGGCTGAGGCAGGAGGATGGCCATGAGTCCAAAGCCAGCCTGGGCTACAGAGCAAGACCTTGTCTCAAAAAAAAAAAAAAATGGATATTCTTTTCTATAAAATAAAGGCATGAAATACCTATATTTTATGTGTACACTTATATCCCAGCTAGCTCCAAAAAGAAACTATAAAGAAAACTATGAAATAATTTTTATGAAACTTAAGTATAGCAATTATTGCCAGTATAGTTACACCAATTCTACTTTGCCAATAAAAAATAGTAAATAAGAACTCCAGTCAGAACCAAGCATATTGACGTTATTTATAAGCATGAGTTATGAATATACATAAATTAACATTGAAAGATCATCTGAAGCTACACTGCTACAACCACTCCTGACCACATGAACTTAGAAAATTCTTCATGCATCTTCTCCCTCATCTTCAAGATGAGGATAATATCCTCTCTCAACAATTGATACATACAAAGCACTTTAAATAATACCTAACACACAGCATTTAACAAACATTAGTCATGGGGCTGGAGGAATGGCACAGCAGTCAAAGCACTTGCCCTGCAAGCTCAAGGCCCTGGGTTCAATTCCCCAGCACCATATAAAGCCGGAGATGGTGGTGTACACCTGTAATCCCAGCACTGGGGAGTTGAGGAAGGAGGATTGCCTTGAGTCAGCCTGGGCTATAGAGCTGAGACCTTGTCTCAAAAACAAACAAAACAAAACAAACAAAATAAAATAAACATTAGTCACTAGGGCTGGGGTATATTTCAGTGAGTAGAGTGCTTGCCTAGCATGCCCAAAACCCTGGGTTCAATCCTTAAGCACTGCATAAAAATTAGCTTGCCATGGTGGCACATGTAATACCTGCATTCAAGAGCCTGACACAAGAGGATTGCTGTGAATTTGAGGCCAGCCTGGGTCACATAGTGAGTGCAGAACCAGAGTGGACTACACAGCAAGACCTTGTCTTGGGGGGAAAAATGAATGAGACCCTGCCTCCAAAAAAAAAAAGTTAGTCACTATTACCACTATTATCATATTTTTACTTTCTTTTCTTTTTATTTTTCCTTTTTTGAATTTTTATTTTTGTAGTGTCAGGGATGGATGGGATCTAGTGATTTATATATGCTAGGCAAGCACTCTACTACTAAGCTAAAGCCCTTGATCTACTATTTCTTTAATGCATCATGCTTTTGAATTATTGTTTAAATTATTTGAGTCTTAAGGCAATGGTCACTGTGAAAAAAAAGATGATTCAAAAATTATTCAGCTGATGTACCTGACTGTAAGAGTAGACTGCTTTTCTTGGGGGATCCCTGGGTTCACAGTTTCTATAAGAGGAAAGCTTATAAAATGCACTATTCTTTTGCTACTACAAGGCAACGTTCTTAAGTAAGCCAGGGTGAGTAATTTTTCTAAAACCATTGCCAGTTTTTCTCCCACAACAAATTCTGGATTTTTGAGGCAAAACTTATCATCCTAATAATTAATCAGTTTTTACCATATTAGTTAGAACATATTATTAGATAATAAATTCTTGATGTGACTGAAAAATTTCAAAAGTTTCACTACAAGTGCTACTAGGCACTTAAAACAGAAAGAAATTATTATACAAACTACTATTACTCAGAGAACTATAAGTAAATAAGGGCAATCAAACAGAAAATCAAATTTCTAGTTTGGGCTTAATCAATGACCAGCTAAAAGTCCTCTCAGAAACAATAAATTAATCCTGAGACTCATTTTACCACATACACATGGACGCCTACACCTACTCGGTCCAGTCACAGGGTTATTAAAAGGAATCCACACGACAGACAATGTGTGGGAGAACACGCTGTGAACTATAAAGCAGCATCAGTTATCACTAGTATCATTAAGTCAGTGTAAAATCTGCCTAAACTTTGAGTAATTTCCAAAAGAATTTGGTACACTTAAAGTCACAGAATAGAGAAAAATGTCTCAAGGAACAAAAATGTCTAGTCCCCAACTCAAAAAGAAAAATTCTTAACATTAATACCAGCTAATACACAGCACCTGTTACATTCCAAGTATTACTCTAGGCAATTTATTATGCTTATTAGTTCACTTAAACTCCCAAAAATCTACAGAGTAAGTCCATATCTTCATCTCACAGATGATGAAAATTAGACAAAAAAGAGGCTAAATAACTTACTGAAGATACAAAACACACTTCAAGACTCTAATCTGCTCTCTACATTGCAGTACACGCTCATCAATTACTGCAACCAACACTATAGCAAGCTATAACAGACTGCAACACAGAAGACCATTTATTTAAAAATATTCTAGTTATACATGCTTTAAATTATAAAACAATCTCAATACATACTAATATGGATAACCTGATATAAAAAGCTTGAGAAAACTTTAAAGTACTTGCTCAACAACACAAGGCAACATGCAATTTCCATTCTGCTTACTTGCTTCCACAAAAGCTTTCAAAGCTTCTAGTTGTTCTGCCCCAGATAACTGAATGGCTTTTTCCAGGATCTGACGATACCTAAAACAGTATCAAATAAAAATAATGTCCACAGGATACTGCACATTCTGACATAATCTTTCATGGTTTATTTCTAATGCAAACTTTGACATGTATTTATTCCTTTCTATTTATCTTGATTTGTTTCATAGTGCTCTAGTTTGTGGTTTTTCTCATAGTACAGCAGATTTGTAAAAATTTTCCAGCCCTTCCCCTTCACAAAAAATTCTAAACCTATAAATGAAAGTACAATAAACAATTTCTAGAATTTTTAAATTTTAAAAGCCATCCTGATAAAGCATGAATCTATAACCCTACGTTACTGAGTCTAAGATACCACTTTTTCTTGCAAATTTCAGTTTAGGGTGTGGGGGCACAGCTCAGTGATTACAGCGACTGCCTAAGAAGTACGTGGCACTAAATTCCATCGCCCAGCACCACATAATAGATGGGCATGATGGGTCACACCTGTACTCCCAGCACAAAGGAGGATGAGGCAGGAGGAAGACTCTGGACCACATAATGAGTTCAGGAGCAGCCTGGACTACAGAGTGAGACCTCACCTCGAAAAAAAAGTTTCAGTTTTGGATTTGAACTACAAAGTCAACTTCAGGTCTCTTAAAAGATAAACTATGTATTCCTTCTACTGTGTATTATACATATACACAAGAACATTATTTGAGGTGATCTGGACTCTCTTCTTCATGTGGCCCCAGTAAATCTACAAAGGTGACCAACAGTAGGATAATGTTCACCAAGGAACAAAACCAGACATGAGAATATGAATGTCTCAATGCACAAACTAAACTTCATCAACCCAAAGCCTCAATAAAATACACTTTACGAGGAGGCGCCTATTTATTCTTTATTTGCATTCAGCCCTAATAACTATTCTACTTACCATCCATGACCACATGATTTGAATTAGCATTCTGAACAGAATGGAAGAAACGCTAAAAACAATGACAACTACTAGGCAAAGGCAAATTCCTTCCTAAAATACAAGCTCCTGAGAACAGGGATTTTTGTCTGATTTACTCAATGCAATAAACATAATGTCTCAAACAGTACTTGCCATACGGCAAGCACTAAAATACTCAACAGCACAGGCAACATTTTATTTCTCAAACCAAGAGGTCAGTACAAGAGGGTTAATTTATTCCTTATCTCGTTCGTCTCAAACATTTTAAAAAGCATGTTATGAGTTTCAAAGCATTGTAATTGTTCATAAAGTCATCTAGAATGTAACCAAGAAATAAAATTTATACAAACAGGGCCTGTACTCATTAAAATTTATGACATATTTTGTCAGGCACATCTTCCGGCTACCACTAAGGCACTTACTGATTTTCAGTTTATCCAAATTTCTTACACCTTGATTATACAATGTCACAAAACTACAGTGAAAGGAGGTATAACTACAAAAAAAGACACAAAATTCCAAAAGAAGAGACAAATGATTCTAAGCAAGCAGGTAAATATGAAGATAATATTAAGAATAATTTTAGAAGCACAATTATGATTTTTGATATTGCTAAGTTTTAGGTTCTATAAAGACATAAAACTGAAATTTTATTTTTTTATCTTTTGTTTTTTAAAAAAAGATGTTACCATAAACATAAAACTCATGTATGTTGAATTTCTCATTGCCTTTCTATACATACATACATATATGTTCATATACACATATACGTATAAATTTAAATTTTCTATATATTTATACGTTTGTTACCCTGGTTACACTGTCAGATCTTTTATGTTCGTTTTTTGTTGTTGCTTATTTTCACATTTAACGAAATAAAGGCTATGGATAAGACTTCTTACACTTATATTCTCATAGATTATTTTATACATACTAGTAGTATATTCAAAGATAGCAGTATTGTATCAAATCACTAATTTTTTCTTTTTTGAGACAATATCTCACCCAAGTTGGTCCTGAACTCACTATGTAGCCAAGGCTAGCCTTGACTCATGGCAATCCTCTTGCCTCAGCCTCCTAAATGCTGGGATTACAGACGTATACCACCACGCTCGGCTTTATGTGGTGCTGGGGAATCAAACTGAGGACATTGTGCAGCAAGCTCTAACCGTTGTGCCATTCCTCCAACCCTCACTAACCTAAATGTTAGTACCTAATTTCAGAACATCAATCAACTGATTTGTACTGTGAATAAGAAAAATTCTAAAAAGTAACAAAGTTTTGATATTAACCCTATTACATAACTAATTATACATTAAAAACTGCCTACTCAAATTTTCAATTTTATAGATTAAGAAAGTTCACTGCAAGGTACTCCCTTACTCTTTCTCTAATGTACACACATTCTAGTATCTAAGTACAGGTACTTACTTTTTCACAATAATACTATGAAATGACTAACAAACCTTTAAATCAGAAATTTAAATAACAATTTGAAAGATAACACCATCCCAAACTGCTGAGTTCCTATGAAACCACATGAGGCTCTGTGTATGATACGAAGAACTTTACAAATGATCTTAGTCTCTGAAGATCTTATAGGTGAGGTGATCAGAGTAAAGTAAGGTTAGAGCCTTGGACTGGGCACCAAAAATAAAATTAAAATATTAAATAATATATCAAATATTAAGTTACAATAATACAAAAAAGTTATAATAAAATTGAACAATATAAGTGATATGACAGGTGAAGAGGCAATATGTTAATTAAGAAACACATAAAACCAAATGAGCCAGAAAAGTCCTCATGGACAATGATAATAGATTTTTATCAAGTACTCAATATACACTTGAAGGAAAACATGGAAAAGTGGTTGATGTGGAAAAAACAATACCACATTTTTTTTTCTTAAAAGTATTCATGGATGGGTGCTGGAGGAATGACAGACACAGAGGTAAAAGCAAGCACAAGGCCCTGAGTTCAATTCCTCAGCCACACATAAAGCTGGGTGTGCTGGTACACATCTGTAATCCCAGCACTCAAGGGGGATGGCTGTGAGTTCAAGGCCAGCCTGGGCTACATGAGTTTGGAACCAGCCTGGGCTACAGAGCTCAGCTGCCAACCTACATAACTGCTGTTTCTCCATTTTGACAACTGTATTTCATTCTACTAGAAAGTTCTTATCCAAAGCCTACATCTGTGGAACAGAGTACAATCTGTTTCCTTTCTGAAAAAACATTTTTTTAATAGGCAAAGGCAACTAAGAGACCTCATTACTAACAGCTTCTTGTATAATATCCAGACTCCAAAGACCTTCTAGAATCCTCTGGACACTTCCACACCCCAAAACTGACAAGGGAAAGTAAGTCATTTTTCATAGGACTAACTTAACAAAGACCTGTAACTCATGGCCTTATACATGCCCTCAAAAAATAACATTCCAGGAAAAACAAAGAAAAAAAAACACATTTTATTTAGGAAAGCAGACAAAAACAAAAACAATGTAGTGCTCCACAGAGATAAATACAAGATGCCAGTGGGTATAGGAAGACCAACTATCAATAACTAAGTCAGGTGTAGAATGGTTGTTAGGTGTGTATGAGTTGTTATTTAGAGAAGGCTTCTGGGAATAATATCTGTCTGAGTTTTAAAGAACCAGGTAGGTTTTAGCCAAGTGAGCATGACAGGCTATCACAACAGCTATCTATTCAAATGCTACCTCTCAAGGCTTTCCTCCTCTTCTAGGTTTATTTGAAATAATGAATACAATGTACAATATGTTAAAAAAAAAAAAGGCTAGGGGTCACAGGCCTGTAATCCGAGTACTCTGGGAGGCTAAGGCAGGAGTACTGCAAGTTCAAGCCCAGTATGGGCAATTAAGTGATTTAACAAGATCCTGTTTCAAAATAAAAATGGGCTGGAGATGTAACTTAGTGCAAAAGCCCTGGGGTTTCATTCCTAGTACTGGGGGGGAAAAAAAAAGGCTTAAAGGCCAGCAATATTTGCAAAAATGCTTTCCATATGGCTTATTTCTCATACCAATTCCACACAGTTATCTTAATTCATAGTTACAAGCAAGTTAACTGAGATTTTAAAAAATGAAAAAGAAACAATACAGTTTGTTAAGTTAAAAATGAGCTTTTTAAAGTAGTCAAACCTGGGTTCAAATGTAAGTTCTGCCCCATTCTAGCCGTTTATTAATGCCACCAACACACACTGAACAACCACTGTTCCATAAACATCCTGCTAAGGGTTGGGACCGCATATCAGTATGTAGGAAACCTATGCACTTCATGATGGAATTCCTTGTTATTCAGCTCCTAATACAAATCCTAAACCACTGATATATTTCAAGAATATTTCCCTCAAGTACCTGGCTGAACTGTTTCGTTAAGGGGATAAGTGTCTCAGTTACTTTTTCGATACTGTGACTCAATACCCAATACCCACAAATTTAGGAAAGGAAAGGTTTATTTTAGCTCACAGTCTCAGATGGTCACAATCCATTCAGGGGAGGCTGGCAGCAATCGAAATATATGGCAGAGACAGAGGTGGAGGCAGCTTCTCAGGACATTACAGACAGGAAGGCAAGTTGAGGCTATTCCAAGTCACAGTCCTAGTCTTAGCCCTCCAAGGAAGGCAGCTTATGTATCCTTCCAGGTCTCCACCCAATGACTAGCCCCTCCTGCACCTAGGTGTGGAAGGTGTGGCCACTACACACCATTAATCCCAACTTGCACATCTTTAATCCTAACTTACATGCCTTTAATCCTAACTGTAATCCACCCCTCCAGGCCAGACCTCAATCCACCAACATCACATAGTTCCATAGACAATCCATAACATTAAAATACAGGAGACTTTTAGGGGACATTCCAGAGTCAAACCGTAAAAATAAGTATCCTGGCAAATTCTTGCCCAGTCAGGACCAGATAATCATTGGCAAGCAAGGCCAAGACTTTTCTCAGAAAGCAGCTCTGAAGCAGTCACTAGGTAACTGTTGTCCTGGCTATCAGTTACCAAGCAAACTGTATCACTTAATCTTTACAATAACTCATAGACTGTAATGTTACAGTCATGGCCTCCCACGCCTCCTTCTGCCCATGCTCCTTTTACTACAACTTAAAGAGTCTAAATGGAATAGGTTCCACTTCCCCTCTCTGGAATCTAGTCAGCTCATGACTTACTTTTATAAGCACTAGAGCTCATGTGAGACTTCCCAGACTGGCCTTAAGAGACATTGAGAGCTTCACTTTCACCCTCTTCCAACACTCTCATTAGGAAAGCCTCACTAAACTACTACTGAATGAAGAGACTGTGTGCAGACAAAGACCAAGGCAACAACCAGCTAGCCCCAGCTGAGCTGCCAAATGATATTTTCTACATGCATGAGCCCAGGTAAGATAAACCCAATCAAATCACAGACTTCAAAGAAATAACAGTTCTTTCACACTTTGAAGTTTTGGAGGGGTATTTGGGGGAGGGGACTGCGGGGTGGTGATGGTGTTTGTCTTGTTTTGTCTACAGTGCTGGGTATCAAACCTAGAGCCAGTCTCAAGTGTGTTAGTTAGGTAGCACTCTACCACTGAGGTAGGTAGAGGCCCATGTTTGGTTTATTACACAACAATATATAATACAAGCATCTGCCTGATAGGTACTATTGCTTATTGTTACTGAAGCTCAGTAAATTCTAAGCTGAAATTTCAGAATTCTGCAAAGGCTTGAAAAGCTGGTATGTCTTCTGATAATTATAATAAAAAGCAAAGCAAATATGGCAAAAGGCTAGTTTTACTTCCATCTAAGTCTATAAAAATTACATACAAAAAAGAATGTGCCATGAAGTCATATTCAAATTATTTCTAATCCATTAAATAGGTCGATATTATTCACTGCTAAAAGTAACAACATTATTTTTAGCAGTATGAGATTTGAATCAAGACCAGCACTCTGAGCTACATCCCAAGGCCCTCTTTGTTATTTGAGACAAGCTATCAGTAAGTTACCCAGGCTGGGTTCTAACTCAGTGATTTTCCTGCCTCAGCCTCCCAGAGTAATGGGATTGTAAGCCGGCACCATGGAGCCCAGCTAGTACAATTTTGTGACGTTTTCTACACACCAGGTACTGTACTAAGTAATTTAAATGTGATACACACACACAAACACACACACACACACACACGCACACACACACACACACACATTTTGCCCTTCCAAAATCTCAGGCAAAAATAAGTACCATCATTATCCCCATTTTTCTGAATGGAACAATGCTGCACAAAATGGCCAAGCCCAAACTATACAGCTAAATTTCCCAGCAGTAGATTGCATTTACCAGAGGAAAAGCAGCACAATCTACATAAAACATACTCACGATTTCAATACCCACATTAGAATAATTACATCCTATTAAGATAGGCCACAGTGATCTCAGCTGTCAGGATGTAAATACTAAGTTTTACCTAAAAGGCATCCTTTACAGAAAGCATATTCACTACCAAAGAGTACTGCCGTGAAATCCACGAGAACATATCCACCCACTCAATTTGGATTAACACTGCTGAGGCGGGCAGACGCGCACACGTCACAGATTTTAACTTAAGAGTGGACCTAAGCAGGGTACACAGAATTCCTAAGCAACCCTGATTCCTGAACACATCATCACTCCACACATCCTGGCCCACGACATGAGGACATTCTGTTGCCTTCGTTACCTTCTTCAGCGTTGGTGGCAGAGCGAGTTTCCAAAACACAAGGACTCACAGATGATGGTCCCGGTGTTTCTGGACGACATGACAGGAGTCATACGCTCTCAGGTCCCGTCAACCCTGAGAAACCATCTCCCCAGAAAAGTCTACATCATGGTCCAAGAATATAAACCTCCCTCAACCAAAATGGGGTGGGCGGGTGGCCAAAGGGAGGCCAGCGTCCGCGCGAGGGGCTGGCCAGCGATGGCGGGAGCATCGAGGAAGGCTGAGCGAGAGTCCAGAACCAAAAGGCACCAGTAAGCCAAGGACTCCACGGCCACCGCAGGCCTAAGGCCTTAGGGCTCCCGCACGGAGTTCCCGCCGGCGTCCGCGGCTCCCAACCTCTCCCTCCCTAGCCGGCTCCAGGCCCGACCCCCAGCTCCATACCGGAGGCCTGGTCACCTCAAGGGCAGCAAATCTGGGGCTTCGCTCTCCGCCTTTCTACTCCTGTACTTAGGAAATACTCACTTGCCCGCCAGATCTTTATGAGAGCCACTCGAATTCATGAGCTGGGCCAAATCCTGTCGCACGGCTGCCGCCATCTTTCTTCAACCTAAGCCACAGCTGCGGGGCCTCTCACGGCCAACTAGAAAACGAGTGTGGTCCTCCAGAATATAGCCAGAGGGAACCAGAGATACCACAGAGTAACACCTTTGTGGGCCAGAACGTCGGATGTGGGAGCCGGAGCTTGCTCCGCCCCCAACGTTGAAGGACGCGAAACGCCCGCCCACAGACGCTAGCTTTCACGCTTGGACTTGGGATTGGTTAATGAACTTCCAGGCCTTGCGTCCCTTGTGCAACTGCAATAAGGGCCGTGTATGTGAAGCTACTGCATTTTCATTAAGTTCCGGATCTCAACTCTATGGTTTACTATTCATTCTTTACGGCAGTCTTTAAACTCTGTGGTAAAGAAGTTGTTTCTATTTCCAGTTAACAACTTTGTTTTTTATTTGTATTGTATGTGTTTACTATACATAATTATTCTCATCGTCGGAAATCGGTACACATGCGTATGGTATCTTACTCATTTTTACTTTCCACTTCCTCACTTCATCCTCGTCTCTCCCACCCCAAATCCCTTTCCCATCTCCACAGAGTCCGTCCATTTGTTCCCAATGTATTTTGTGCGCCTAGTCCCCTTTATTGGAAAGGGATAGTTCCAAAACCCACAGAGAATGTCTAAAGCCACCGCTAATACCAAACCCTGTAGGTAGTGTTTTTTCTTTATGTGTACACGTGCCTATAATAAAGCTTAATTTATAAATTCAACAGTAATAGCTAACAAAATAGAACCTAAACAACATACTGTAATAAAAAATTACGCAGATGTGACCTTTCAAAATACCCTTTGTACTATGCAGATTAGTCAACTTCAGCATATGATTGTCTTTCCTTATTGAGAACCATTTCCTTTTCACTTAAAGGAAACTCCTTTCAACTTCTTTTTGGCTTCAAATTGCCAGCATTGCTACCATTTGAACTTTGAGGTGATTATTAAATAAAAAGGTATTTTTTTGAGACAGGATCTCACTCTTGTGATTCCAGGCTGGTTCCAACTCACAGCAATCCTGTCTCAGCTTCCCGAGTGCTAGGATCACAGGCGGGCGCCACCACACCCAGTTTATGTGGTGCTGGGGAATCAAACTCAGGTACTCAGTGCTTGCTAGCACTTTAACCACTGAGCTATTCCTCCAGCCCCCGGAAGTATTTTAACACAGGCACTGCAGTAGTAATATATTGTAACCAACACTCCTACTAAGTAGCGAATGGCAGAGTAGCATATACCCACCTGGTGGATGCTCTGTGTAAAGGGTTGATTCATTCTCGGGCAAGATTGAGCAAAATGGCAAGAAATATCATTACACCCCTCTAACAGTGCTCAACTTAAAATTTATTATTTCTTGAATCTTCCACTTAGTATGCTTGGGCCACAGTGGACCACAAGTAATTGAAAACCACTGAAAGAAAAAAAAAAAAAAACAACAACAGATAAAGGGTTATTGTACCAGTTAACTGGGTGATAGGAATGCTTGCTCTTTGGGAATGCAGTAGGGCTTGAGCAATTAAGAGATTGTATTATATATTATAAGCTGTGTTCTTCAGAGTTTGCTTTTATGTAATCCATCCAATATTCAGTAAGTGCTGATTATTTGCTTCCAGTTTCTGGTGCCAGTAACCATACCACTCTCCAGAAGTGTTAATAGTTGTTCCACCTATCCCCCATACTCAACCCATTCTTTTTTGATATTGTTGTTATTGTCATATATTCCGTATGAAAATGTTCTCTTTTGCTCCTGTGCTGTGCGCTGACAATTTATGGCACTGTTGCCAAAATAAGGAGAGAGGAGGCAGTTCGCAGAGTCTTTTTTTTTTTTTCTAGGCCTGGTTTAAGAGTGGAAGACTGAGCTTGGTGATAGCTCCCAGAAATATGAATTAGCTACCAGAAAACCCTTTGCCATCGGCGCCTTGGCTGGTGTAGTGATCAAGGCACCAAAATCATTTATCTGCTTGACTCCTGGATTCCCAAACCTACACACATTCCCCTTTAAGAATGCTGTTATCACTTTAGAAAATGGAAATACCATTTGTAGAAGAGATCATGAGGCATGCACTTCAGTATTCTGCAGCATATGGAATTCCAGATCTGGTGTCCCGGCTAAAACAGTTACAAATAAAACTGCAAAATCCTCCTGACATCCATTACCCACCTAGCAGAGAACAAATGGAACTCTGTGTCACATCTGGCAGCCAAGATGGGCTTTGTAAGGCATTTGAAATGATGCTTAATCCCGGAGATAATATTCTTCTAAATGAGCCAGTTTACTCAGGGACACTTCAAGTTCTGAAATCCCTGGGCTACAACATTATTAATGTTCCCAGTGATGAATCTGGGATTATTCTAAACTCCCTCAAAGAAATATTTTCCAAATGGAAGCCAGAAGATTCAAGGGATGCCTACAGTGTCCTAAATGGCAACAACCCTACAGGATACTCATTGACAAGTGATTGAAAAAAGGAAATCTACAAGCTTGCTGGAAAATATGACTTCCTCATAATCGAAGATGATCCATACTATTTTCTCCAGTTCAACAAGCTCTGGGCACCAACATTTCTTTCCATGGATATTGACTGGTGTGTCATCACAGCAGACGCCTTTTCCAAAATCGTCTCCTGTGGGTTGAGAGTAGGGTTTATAACCGGCCCAAAACCATTGACAGAAAGAATTGCTTTACACATTCGAATTGCATCACTGCACACCTGCGATTTCTCACAGTTCATGGTGTTCCGGTGTCTATAGCAATGGGGAGAGGAGTGCGTGTTGGCTCACATCAACAGGGTTATCAACTTCTAGAAACAGAGAGTTGCCATGTTGCAGCTGTAGACAAATAGTTAAGTGATTTGGCAAAGGGTCATGTTCCCATGGCTGGAATGTTTTCATGGATTAAAATTAAGGGTATTTCTAATGTATTGCAACTGATTGAAGAAAAAAAAAGCCATTAAGAAAGAGATTTTTACCGGTCCCTGGAAATGCTTTCTACGTCGACACCTCATCTCCCAGCGCTTACTTCAAAGCGTCCTTCTTTGTGGTTTCTCCGGCACAGATGGATGTGGAATTCCAGTGGTTAGCCCAAATTCTAAGAGAATGTTTATGAAGAAATCAATCTAATCATATTTATGGATTTTTCAGATGAATTATATCTGTGTTTTATCTGGAAGAAACAATCATTGATTTTTGGACTTAGGATGTCATCAAACATCACTTTGATGCATAAATGTACATCTGTTTAACTAGAAGTTTAACTAGACAATTTTTGAAGTGCCTGTAGATCCATGAGATTGCCAAAAACATATTTATAATCCACCTGAGCTTTTTGATTCATTTTCAATCCACAAAATTTTTAAATTATCTTGGATTTTATTGTGCAGAACTGTAGATGCTTTAAAATAGTCTGTAAAGGCTGGAGGAATTGCTCAGTAGTAAAAGTGCTTGCCTAGCAAACGCTACATCAAGTGCTAAGTACCCAAGTTCAATTCCCCAGCATCACATACACCAGGCATGGTGGTGCACACCTGTAATCCCAGCACTCGGGAGGCAGAATTGCTGTGAATCCAAGGCCAGCCTGGTCTTCATAGTGAGTTCAGGACCAGCCTGGGCTACAGAGTGAGACTGTTTGAAAATAAATAAATAAGTAAAATAAAAACAAATAAATAAAATATTCCATAAGTTTTCTTTGAAACTAACATTGTACACACTCTATTTTGAAATTTTAAGAAAATGATTAAGTCAAAATTATATGCAATGCATACTTTTTGTACTTTTAGGAAAACTTAGTGGCAGCCTATCACAATAATTATTATTGTAATTTGATTATAAAGGATTTTTAGTGAACATGCCAGAAATATGTCATGCTATCCATTTAAAATAAAATTTGGAAACTAAACATAAAACAATAAAATATTCTCCTCTGTACTTCTTAGCTGGATGGACATTTCACTGTACAAGAATTGATGCCCTCTATGATATCATGAGAGTAGCAGAAATCACCATTACTGCCCACAGCCTGGGAAGTTCCAGGATCGCTGTTGATTCTAAAGAGTTCTCAGGCTGAAGATTGGTGCTACATCTGTCAGCCAACGTTGACGATCTTATCAAATGTGATATTTTCACTGTGTTTAATGTTTTCCTGTTTCTGTCTTTTGGTGTTTTCTCAGGAACTGAAAATTAAGGCAGAGGCAGAAGATAATCAGCTCAGTCTGGTGTCTGTTCTAAATAGCCAGTTTCACTGGACTCCTCAGACCTCCACAGCCACCAGCTGCCTTAGTGATATTATCATGACACTTTTCTTGAAGACCTCCCAGAGGGGGCCCAACCTTGGAAGCCAGCGTAGATGTGGCAATAAGTTCACTGCTTCTGTACCTCAGTACACAACTTTGATTTTGTTTGGTTGAACTTGGATAACATGATTGAGGTAAGCAGTGGTGGTTGAAACCCAATTCCAGAAGACATGAAGGACATTGCATCTTAGCCTCTTCCAAATGCCAGGGCATTTTATTATGCACTTCTTAGTGGAGGCAGCCTTGACCTCAGAAAAACTAACTATAGTAATACAACCACTCTGAATATGATTACTGAAAACAATTGAATACATTCTTACATTTCTTCTCTGTATTTCCATCATTTTTATAATTATGATACAGCTAGATTATTGTAAACCCGTGTCATCATTACTAAGTGTACATTCTTCCTTTGAATTCTCATTGATTTTTGGGTTAGTGTAATCTATATTTAATGCTCATGGTGAGATTTTGTGCCACTATCTCTAGTCAGTTTGATAGTGGAAACCAGTTCCTTAATAGATTTCACAGACAAGACTTAAGGAAACTATATTTTTATGTGTTCTTGGATACTGGTAAGAACTTGTGCCTTTTATGTTTGAAAATCAGTTTTGGTCACTATAATAAATCAACACACTTTCTGGGAGACGCTTGAGTGTGTTGCTCCAATTTCCTGTGGTGTAAGGCATTCCTGAAAATAGGAGCAGTCTAATTTTCCGTCCCTGATGACTTATTGACTATTCTTGCCTAGATGTCCCAGTGTTTTGTCTGAAGTTCAGGAGTTTTGCTATACCTATTTTTTTGTGTGTGGGTTTTTCTTTTTCCATTTTGGTACTGGGGATTGAACCCAGGGCCTTGAGCGTGCCAGGCAAGCGCTCTGACCCTGAGCTACATCCTCAGCCTTGCTAGACCTATTTTGCCATGTTCGTTGTTTTCAGAAAATGTTCTCAGGTACGCAGTGTGCTTTTTGAATGTGTAGTTTAATTTTTCAACACTTCTTTCAGAAATAATTATTTATATTTTCCTATTCCTTTAGTTTCTTTCTTCAAAAATTGCTGTCACCTAAAGTAGATCTTCTTTGCCTATCTTCAATATCAGTCATCTTTCCTCCAAGTCTTTTCCCCTTTTTTTCACTTTTTTTTTTTTTTTTTTTGCTTTCAAGGGGAATTAAAATTTCTCTTTTGCTGAAGGTATTATCTAGTGAGATTACTTACTCTTGATTTCTTCCTAGTTTAGTCTTAATTCTAAACTGGCATTTTTAATTCTTTCCTGAGTTCTGCCCCTTTCATGACTTGCATCATTTCCTTATCAACTTAATGAGTGTGATAATAAGTATGTTAATACTTTAAAGTTGTGGGGCCCTGACTAGGCCTGGGATAACTGAAGGTAGAAGGTGGCTGATATCTGAATCTCATTCCTGACCGGCAGGAGGGGAGCCACTCCCTCTTATACCAAGCCCAGGACTGCCCGATCTCAGGTTTGACAC
>PVKB01001115.1:109691-298055 GCA_004027205.1 Ctenodactylus gundi
CCCCCCCCCCCCCCCCCCCCCCCGTACAATAAATGAGCTGTTAACACCGACTAACTCTCCTGGATGTTATTCCCCTGTATCCTTCCTTCCCTGATTCCTGATCGCCCGTGGCCAACAGCGGCCAGGGACACCAGAGATCCCGACATAAAGTATATCATCTTCTTTCTGATTTAAAAAATCAAGGGGAGACTGATTACCTTCCATTTTTCTAACATTCACTGACAAACATTTTTTCTCTAATACTCAATGAGAACAAATTTTCAGTTATTTCCTCCCTTCTAGACACTTTCGTATTTACATACTTATTTATAGTTATCTTTTCTGGTAGCTTAATTTTATTAGGAACCACCTGCTCTCTGTTTCTCTAGTCCTTCGTGGCTGCTGGGTTTGCTAAAGAACGTTTCCTTTTCCTCTCCTTTTCTTATTTGTCGGAGCTCAGAGCATCTTGAGTGACTGTCATGATTAGTCGAAGTCACTGAGAGTCCTGTGCAATGAAAGCTGTCAGTTCCTTGTTGAGCTGCCTGGAAATGGCTTTTCTGCTTTCCAGTCTCGGAGGCTGGTGGTTGGGCTGGTATGTAGCTCAGTGGTACAGTGCTGCTTAGCATGCACAGGCCTTGGGCTTGATCCCCAGCAGTAGGAGAGAAAGAACAAATGAACAAGAGAAAGAAAGAAGAAAGAAAGAAAGAAAGAAAGAAAGAAAGAAAGAAAGAAGGGAAGGAAGGATAGGCTAGGGGTCTTTAGCCACAGAAGAAGAGACATGTCAGCATAACCATCTGTCTCCTCAAAGCTGCTCTGGTGTCAGGGTGACCGCAGGCCTGCTGAGGCTCAGTGCCAGGCAGGTACCACCTTTTCTTTGGCAGTTCCTGGATCTTCACAGGCTGCACTCATGCTTTCACCCAGTGTGCTCCAACCCAGGAATCCCCAGCCGTCTGCCCTGTGAAGCATCATCTGTATTTACAGCGGCTCCCTGTCACTTGCGTTGCGGCCTGAGCTCCACCTTGTGTCGGATAAGCAGTGGCATTCCATTCTCATAAGAGCCCGGCCCCAGCCCCAGAATGTGCGGTGAGGGATCTGGTTGTGCGTTCCCTAAGAGAGTCTAACGCCTGACGCAACACTCCTGGGGAGCAGCAGCGGATACAGATTAACAGAGCAGAGAGGTAGCTGCTGCACTGGAACCATAATAAGTCAGTTCTAGCAGTGAGTGAGAGGCAAGTGACAATTTAGCTGCTTCTGGTGGCAGGCTTTCTAATGGCAAGCGAGGTGAGGTTCCTCAGTCGCACAGCTGTGACTGGTAGCAGCTTCATGTCAAAATCGGACACTTCCTTTTGTCTGCATGTGGCCTGCCCACTACTTACCCATCTGCCTGTGCCTCTGTTCCACAGGGTGCGTTTATGTCAGGCACACACACCAATCCTACCCAAAATGAGTGAAAACCATACGTCCCTAGAGAACGTCTTTGTAAAGAGGAAAAGGCCGAAGAGTGAGGAAACAGCAGCATGCTGTAGGACTACCAGCAAAAAGAAAGCTGTATCTAAAGGAAGTCAGCCAGGTCAGTGGTGCAGTTCTGCGATCCCAGTGCTCAGGGAGGCTCAGGCAGGAAGACTAAGCTCCAGCCCAGCCTGGGCAACTTAGTGACTTAGCAAATTCTGTCTTGTGGGGGGTTTACCACCACAAGAGGGCCAGGGGAGAGGAAAGGTGAGTGCGGGGCGGGGGCCCCTGTCCCAAGAGTACCAGACCCAGCCGGGAGTCTGTCGAAGCAGGAACTCACTTTATTCAGGAAGCACAGAAGCCTATATAGCGTAGAGGGAGAACACGGCAAGGAGGGGAGAGCAGGCGATTGGACGTGGTGTCTACTTAAGCACGTTAAGCCAACCAACAAGATGTCCATGCAGACAGGCACTGGGCACTCATAGCAGTAGTATTGGGGCAATGTGCGAGGGTGGAAACAGCTTGGCCCAATCATTTTCTTTGTTTAACACCCTAGGTGGCCGCCCCGGGAGTACCAGTGGGTGCCATTTTAGATATCACCCCACACTGCCTTAAATTTTTTTTAAAAATGGGCTGTGTATATAGCTCAGTATGAAGCCCTGGGCTCAATACTCAGTACCACACACACACGCCAAAAAAAGTGCTAGTTAAATTACAGACTCATGGCAACAGATGGTTCCCATTCTCCAGGCCCACTTCGAATAATATGTGGTGATGGGCTATCCAGTAAACCTGCAAAACCTTCAAAACTGCTATGCCACCTGGAGACCAAGCATCTTGCATTACAAGACAGGACAGTGGAACTTTACAGAAGAAACACTTGAAAACACGAGGGACAGAAGCATTCATCAAATGTGTGGGCACTGACAGCATCATTTTTATTGGCTAACTGTATCGCTAAAGCTAAGAAGCCCTTTACTGTTGGTGAAGAGTTGATCTTACCTGCTCCTGAGAACACTTGGGGTGAACTCTTAGGAGAGGCTGCATTTCAAAAGTTGACATGAGGCTGAAGGAATAGCACAGTGGCTAGAGCACCGCCTCGCAAACCCTAAGGCTCTGTGTTTGATTCTGCAGCACCACATAAGCTGGGTGTGGTGGTGCATGCCTGTAATCCCAGGACTTGAGAGGCTGAGGCAGGAGGGTTGCTGAGAGCTTGAGGCCAGCCTGGGCTACATAAAGAGTTCAGGCCAGGATTGGACTACAGAGCAAGAATCTACCTCAAGAAAAGAAAATTGGCATACATTTCTCTTCTGGTTAGCACCATAACTAGGCAAATTGATGAAACAGTAAAGGATATTAAGGCATAGTATTAGAATTAATGTCACCATCCAGGCTGATGAGTCTGTTGATGCTGACAAGGCAACGATGCTTTTGTGTGATCTATTTTTCAGGAAGATGTACTTAACGATATGTTATCTGCATTTGGACGCCATCCAGCACCACAGCTGAAGAATGATATGTGTATTAGAAAAAGTGAATCAGTCATTTGTGTCCCTAAATGCTCGCACCAAGCAGCTTCCATGACTAGGCAGCTTTCTGGTTCCACTGCTCAGGTCAAAGAGCTGGCCTCTGAATGGGAGTCTACACACTGTCATTCAGAGAGAAATGCTGGTAGCCAAAAAGTGTCACCTAAACTTAACAACATTTTTCAGAATGTCATTGAAAGTATCAACCACATTAAAGTACAGGTCCCCTGATCTTCAGCACTTGTCCATACCATTCCTGGAAAAAGGATGATCTCTTTAACAAATGGTGCTGGGAAAACTGACTAGCTACATGCAAAGAAAGAAGCTAGACCCACAACTTTCACCCTGTACTAAAATCAAATTAAAATGGTTCAAATAACTCACATTAAAACATAAACACTAAACTTGCTGGAAGGTAAAATAGATAAAACCATAACAGATACAGGGACAGCAAAGGACTTCTTGAACAGAACTCCAGTTACACAAGAAAGAACACCAAGAATCAACAAATGAGACTACATCAAACTAAAAGGGACACAGAACAGCAAAGGAAACAATCAACAAAGTGAAGAAACAACCAACAGAATGGGAAAAAAATTTGCTAGCTACTTCTTAGAGAGCTAATAATTAGAATATATAAAGAACACCCCCGCCCCAATAAAATACCCCAAAAAATGGGCAGTTGAGGTTGGAAGTGGCAAATCTGATCTCACAATGGGGATGACACCGCCACCAGCCCCAGCCTGATTCTGGCCATCACTGCAGAGGAGGGGAGGCTAACATCCACAGGAGCCACAACAGTTGAAGAAGCAGTTTATTGGTGATCCGATCTTTGAAACCATAGGTGATCATTTAAGAGAACATTTTGAAAAATGATGCATACTCATAGATTGTGTGGTAATGAGAAATCCCCAAACAACTCCAGGGGTGGTGGTTTCATGACATTCTTGTGTTGAAGAGGTGGATGCAGCAATGTGTGCTTGCCCACACAAAGGTGATGGGTATGTAGTGGAGCCAAGGGGAGCTGTTCCTTGAGAGGATTCTGTAAACCCTGGTGCCCATCCAATGGGGAATAAAATTTTCATTGATGGTATTAAAGAAGACATAAAAGAATATAATTTGAGAGACTACTTTGAAAAGGATGGAAGGATGAGACCACAGAAGTTATGAAAGATAGAATGGAAAAAAGAATTTGCTATTGCAAATTTCATTCATCACAATTGCTAAAATTGTTCAGAAATACCACACTATCTGGTCATAATGTGAATAGGCCCTTTCCAGGCAAGAGATGTAGTCTGCTAGATCACAAAGAGGTTGTGTAGGTGGGTTTCTCAACTTTATGTATCTTGGAGGAAACAGTGAAGGTCATGGAGATTTCAGCTGTGCTGGAAACCTGGTGGAAGAGAAAGCCATGTCAGTGGAGGAGGAGGCAGCAGAGGTAGTTTAGAGGAGGCGAGGAGGTCACGGTGGTGCTGTTCTTGTTTATAGTAGTAGAGAAGGCTACAGTGGTGGTGGGCCAAGAGAAGGAAGCCAAGATGGTGTGTATGGTGGTGGAAGAGGAGGACATGATGGTTCCAGTGAAGGTGGAAATGTTGAGTCCTTTCTACCCAGTCTGCACCCAGGAGGGTGGGAACATGCTGGCCCTCACCCTGGGATGGAGAACATGCCTGGCCTGCAGAGGCTCTGAAGTCCCAGTCATCCATGTGCAGCTCTTCCAGGCTTGTCACCAGGCCAAAGATCCTGAGACTGGCTGCCTTCAGAATTGATAATGGAGCTGACAGGATGAAGTAATTCAGATAGAACTTCTGACCTTTGATCAGCTTGAAGAAGGAGTAGCTGCTCATAAGAGCTCTGGCACTGCTCGACAAAATGGTGGAAGAGGGGGTGGGGGGCGGAGATTCCATGGCAGGGCCGGTGGGAAGACTAGTCACCACTGGAGGGCCAGGGGACGCTGGTGGCCAGGTTTCACCCAGGCCAGTTGTGGCTGATGAGTGTGAAGGGCTCGTAGTCAGCTCCTCTATGGGAATACTGCCAGTGTACAACAGGCAGAGCACTCTGCCATGTAGATTCGCCATCAGCATCTGGGAGGCAGGGGACATCTGGGTATCTTTAAAGGGGTCGTGGCTATTGGCTGTGATTCCCCACTCTGGATGTCAGACTTGGTGTCATAACCATGAAAATTCTCCTGGAGGGCTTCCTGCTTAATCCAAGGCAGGACCGTGATACTGTATTTGGGGAAATTGCACTTCCCTTGGCAGATTGTGCTGTGTAAACCAGACAGGTAGAATCTCCCCATAGATGGAGACCAGAATGTGGATGGCCTTGCACTTGCGTGTACATAACCTATGTGGTGAATACAGTCCAAGGCCTTTGGAACCCCCCCCCCCCCGCAGGATACATGCATCCGCCAGTACATCCACACCACCCTCGAAGTATGCACTGATGAGATTCTTTGCAGAATTATATGCTAAGAGCAACGTGACTACCCACAGCTCGTGGTGTGCAATAAAAGTGGCTCGATATGGCATGCTATTGGGACGCTTGATGAGTTCTGAGACATGAGGTTCCCTAGGCAAGCACGTCACCATCTCATCAGAACAACCTTCTAGATTAACCCTGCAGACAGACCTGCATACCCTCCTGTTGGCTTGTACCTTGCGGGACTGACTGTCACCAGCCCCTTGAATCCTTGGCCTACAGTCGTGAGCAGCTCACAGTACCCTCTCTCTCACAGGAAGCTACTCATTAGAGGAGGAGGCTATCAACCCTGAGCTCACCTCATTGGTCCTAATTTGCTCGGGTCTACTTACAAGAAAAGACATGAGTTTCTAATGTGTAGATCTACTTCAATTTCAAAAACTTAAACCTGGTCCTGGAGTCAGCACATATTGCAGACCTGTCTTAGTTCTGTCTCCTCAGTTTTGTGGCTGTGCTACCATCAGGCTAGTTATAAATTCATATATTGGTTACATAAACCTTGAGGAATTAGTGTATACTCCTTTTGCTTTTTAACCCCCTTTTCCCCATTTCCCTCCCCACACAGTTCCCCCTCCTCCTACCCTCAAGTCTCTTTCCCATTTTGAGAGGCTCTCTCCCTATTTTATTTATTTATTCATTTATTTTGAGACAGAGTCTCATTCTGTAGCCTGGACTGGACTTCAATTCACCATGTAGCCTAGATTCATCTTGAACTTATGGCAATTCTCCTGCCTCAACCTCCCAAGTTCTGGGGTTACAGGTGTGTACTACCATGCTGGGCTTTATCTCCCTATTTCTTACTTTTCTCTTATGTTTTGCTCTTTTAGTCATATATGTATTTTTTTATTTTCTCATATAGTTGATGCCATGTGACACTTAACCTTTTGTATCTGATTTGGTTTGCTATGCATTATTGTCTCAAGGTAGTCCCATTTTCTTAAGAATGCTTCAAATTATGTTTCTTTATGGCACCATAGTACTCCGTTGTGTATATACACCACATTTTCTCTATAAATTCACCTGTTGATGAACATGTGGTGTTTCCACAACTTAGCTAGTATGAGTTGTACTGCTCTAAACATGGGTATGCATGTCTCCCTGTAACATCACCTTTTAGAAAGGTGCCTAGGAAAGGGATAACTGGGGCATATGGGATTCTACTTTTGTTTTTCTAGGGAATCTGCATACTGATCTTTTATGGAGATTAGTATTAGTTTATAGTCCCACCAACAATGTGAAGCATTCCTTATTCCTCACGTCCTCATCAGCATTTATCATTTTTTGAAAAAAAAATTTGAGACAGGATTTGTCTCTGTAGTCCAAGATGAGCCTGATCTTACTATGTAGCCTAAGGTGACCTAAAATAACAGCAACCTTCCTGCCTCACCCTTCCAAATGCTGGGATTACAAGCATGTGCCACTATGCGCCACTTATGTGGTACTGGGGAATTGAACTCAGGGCCATGTGCTTGCTAGGCATGTGCTCTAGTCGCTATGCTATTCCACTCCTGTTTTTTTTAAATTTATGATGATAGCCATTCTTGTTGGAGTAAGGTAGAATCTCAGTGTTGCCTTGATTTGCATTTCTGTGATGGCCAAAATGGCGAATATTTTTTCTTATACATATTGGCCATTTGTACTTTTTCTTTTGAGAAGCACTATTCATTTCAACTTCCCCTTTTTCTTTTGGAAAAGCAAAAGCAAAAAAAAAACTTAGTTTTTTTTTTAATTGCTTGTCCCACTGCCACAATTTACAGGGCAATATATCTGATGTAATAAAAAGAAAAAGACAAAGCTACAACAGATAAAAGACCCTGGGAATGTACATCTAATCGACACTATGTTGCATTAAGTGTTTCCTGGTGTCTTAGTTACTTTTTTGTTGCTGTGACTCAATACTGGACATCCATAAAATTAGGAGAGGAAAGGTTTATTTTAGCTCACAGCAGTTTCAGAAGGTCACAGTCCACTCAGGGAAAGCTGCCAGCTGTGAAGTACGTGACAGAGACAGAGGTGGAGGCCCCTCCTCACGTTACAAACAGGAATCCAAGTCCCGTCAAGTCCAATCTCATCTAGTCCGAGAAGAAGGAACAGTATGTTAATACTTCTAGGTCTCAGTGATCAGCTCCTCCTGGATCCAGGTATGGATGGTATGATAAGCCTCTATCACAGGCTTGTAATGCAATCTACACCTCTGCAATCCATCCCTCCAGAACAGGCTCCCATCTCCCAATAGCATCTGGTCTGGACAAGTCTGAATTACTAGTCTGGAAATGGTCTGGACGAGGGCTGACTTAGTAGCACTATCAATAGATAATCTGTAACATCCAAATACATGAGACTTTGGGGGACATTCCAGATCCAAGCCACAATACCTGATTAGGGTGCAGTAACTTTTCTGACTACGATCATCATTCCTCTAATGGCAATTTTGTAATTCCTCTATTGAACTTGGGACAACTGTTTCAAAGTGAACAGCAGCTTTCCTGACAACTCCTTTCTCTCTCTCTCCTGCCAAGAATGGTAGTCTTTTTCTGATGTTTTAAAACCTTCTTCTGCCATTTCCACCATGTCCACCACCAGATCCATAACCACTACTACAGAATTTTCCAGACCTTTGTCCACCAAAAGTGCCCCTTTCTCATGTCCATAATTTGATTGTAGTTGTCCCCTCAAATTTTCAAAATCGCTGTAGTTCCTACTACCACCATTTCCATCTTAATTGTAACCATCATGTCCTCCTCTTCTACCACCATATCCACCATCTTGACTTCAACTCAACCATAGGGATTGTCACCTCTTCTTACCACTTGCCATCCTTACAGTCAAATTTTATTCTTTTCTTCTGCTCCCATACCCTATAGTTTCATTAAGGCCGAGTCCTAAGCAACCTGCTTCCCTTGAGCTGAGGCCTCTCCCTAATAGCCAAAGGGAAAGGTATTTTTTTAAGTACTAGATTTAGGCTAAAAGACTGTCCATTTATATCTTAATTCTAAAGCCCTGATAACTAAGACCCATAGCTTATCTGTGCAGCTTATTACTTTCCCAAGAATACATCTTCACAGGGCTGGAGAAATAGCACAGCAGTTAGAGTGTTTGCCTAGCAAGCACAAGGCCCTGAGTTTGATTCCCCAGCATCCCATAAGCCAGGTGTGGTAGCACATGCCTGTAATCTCAGCACTGGGAGTGGTAGCACATGCCTGTAATCTCAGCACTGGGAGGCTGAGGGTACGAGTTCAAGGCCACCCTGGGCTACATAGTGAATTCAGATCCAGCCTGGATCTGACAGTGAGTGAATACATCTCCATCCTGACTGAGTGCTCCCTCCATAATGTCCTGCCTTCCCTGAGGGCTCCAATCCTTCTTCTGGGTTAGTTTCACTGTCAAAATAAATGAATATGTACAGAGAGTCTGTTAGAAAAATAAATAAATGAAGTTGTACTGCAGACATTTACAAATAAAATATTTTGGGGGAAATTTTTTTAAATTACATGTCCTTAACTTACACCTGTCTACACAGCTCTGTGGGGAGATAGACACAGAGCACACACATCTTCTTTCATAGACAGAAACAACATGGCTTTTTAAAGGCATATCACTAAGCCAGAATTTTTGAGTTAGAAGAGTCATTCCAAAGGCTGGAAGGTGTAGCTCAGTGATTAGAGTCCTTGCTTAGGAAGGATGAGACCCCAGGTTTGATCCCACAGCACCACACACTAGCTGATCATGGTGATGCATGCCTGTAATTTTAGCACTCAGCAGGCTGAGGAAGGAGGATTGCTGTGAGTTCTCACTCTAGTTCTCAGCTACATAGTGAATTCAAGACCAGCCTGGACTACAGAGTGAGACCCTGTCTCAAAACAAAACAAAACAAGAGCTGTTCGATAGATACCTATTAGAAAAACAGTGACCACTAGCAGTACATTTAAGTGACCCAAAATGGTTCACCCCCTAAAATGTGTGGCTTATGTCCAGGAAGGAAGATCGTGAAGTTAACTGGACATAAGCCACACATCTCCCGGGGGAAATGTGCCCCGTAACTCCGATAAGGGACTGTCTAGTTGCAGGAAAACTTGCTCAGGGCTCCTGCTGATTCTGCATTATGGTAAGTTGCATGATTATTTAATTATGTATTACAATAGAAGAAATAAACTGTACAATAAATGCAATGCATTTAAATCATCTAAAAAACACCCCCAAACTTTGATCCATGAAAAATATGTCTTCCACAAAACCAGACCCAGGTGCCAGAAAGGTTGGAGACCACTGTTCTGACCCTCTTTTCTGTCTCTCCTTCTAGATGTGCTGTAACTTGAGGCTTCATGTATATTAGCTAGTGCTCCTGGGTGTATATCATGGCTCAAATATACCAATGCTCCCAGCGGGTCTCATAGTTGAATTCCAAGTGGGAGGAGAATGTGAAGAAATGCGCAGGCTTAACTCATTTTTGCAAACTGTTTGACAACCGGAACCCAGTGCTTTGTATTACTAACCACTCAAAAATGCATGTTATGCCAGGCATGGTGGCACATACCTGTCATCCAAGCACTCTAGGAGGCAGAAGCAGGTGGATCACAAGTTCTAACCTAGTCTAAGAAACTTCATGAGACTCTGTCTCAAAAACATTTTAAATTTTGATCATGAAGGCACTGGGTTCAATCCTCAGCACCACACCAAGAGAAATAAAGTATGTTAAATGTATAAAGAGCACAACTGGTAGGGCTGGAGGAATAGCATAGCTGTTTCGGCACTTGCCTGGCAAGCACAAAGCTCTGGGTTCAATTTCCCAGAACCACATAAGCTCAGCATGGTGTTGCACACCTGTAATTTCAGCACTTAGAAGGTTGAGGCAGGAGGATTGCCATGAGTCCAAGGCCAGACTGCGCTAGACCGGTGAGTTCAGGACCAGCCTGGGCTACAGAGTGAGACCCTGTCTCAAAAACAAACAAAAAACCAAGCAAAAACAACAACAACAAAAATGTAACTTCGAGGCAATTGGTGAGCTGAGATTGCAAAGCAGCCAGATCTAAGGAAAGACATGTACTTCCGAAAAGAGATGAGATTCAGTGATGGCTTTTCTGGAGCAAATATACCCATGCTTTGAGAAGCTTAGCAAAATTCTGTTGCACTACCAAGCTCCAGAAGCTGTGGGAGAAGAGACGGAGCAGCTAGGAGAATAGGAAAGAGAATTCGGCTAGATTTGCTCATCACACCCCAGAGGAGCAGCAGTTGTAGGGGAATTTGCATCCACTCCTAGGCTCATCTCCACGGGCCTCCTCTCAGTGCCCAGGGCAAAGATTGGAAGTAGGGTAGAAGGCAAGTGGAAACGTCCAGGACAATGGGTGTGACTGCTGGAGAGATTGTGTCAACTTGAGGCAATCAGGAGTCACCTAGATTGGGAATTGGGAACCAGCCTGGATTAGAGTGTGAGTGATTTGTGGGCCAGCCAATGAGGGAAGAGCACCTGGATGTGAAAGGCCCATCTGGAACTCGAATTGTATTAAAGGAAGGAAGAAGAAAGATTGTTACAGCTTCTTCCTCTGGGAAAGCTCTCGCCTTGGCTCTGGCCCTGTCTCCCCGCCAGCCCTGTCATGTGCTCCCACCACTTTTTCAGCCACCCACCTGTGAATGGACTGAGACCTTCTGAAACTTTAAGCTACAGTAATAAATCTTTCCTCCGTAAATTGTGTATGTTGTGTAGTATTGAGTCACAAAAAAGTAAGACAGTGGGGTACAGGCTAGAGAAGTCGCTACTGTTGCAGGAAGAAACAAGAAGCCCAATTCTAGCCCTAAGGAACAAAAAGACTTAAATTGATGAGGAAGGGGAGGCAGCAACCCTGTTGTTCCGCTAGGGAGAGGTGCAGGCATTGCAGGTGAAGTGATAGGAAATGGATAAACATTCTTCTGCTCATGGGGAAAAGACTAGAAACTGTCTGGAGCCCAAACCATTAGAGGTAATATATCAGGAGACAGTTGGGATCTTGGAGAAAGCTCCACCCAAGACCCAGGACACGGAGCCCACCCAAGACTGAGATGGGAATAAAACTACAGAAGAGCTGTCTCCCCACATTGCCCTGCCCACTCCCTGCCCCCAGCTCGGTCCAGCAAACACCGAGAGTGCTGACTGCTGGGAGAGGAGCACCGGCCTGGAAAGAGACTCTGTCCAAGTCGCAGGAGCTCAGAAGACTTCCAGGTGAAAGTGCAAGAGCAGCACAGAGGAAAAGAAACCAATCCTTGCCCCAGCACCAAATAACACTAGGCGTTTGCAAAGGATGGTGCACCGAGCGAGCGGTAGCAAAACCAAGCCTAGCTCCTGACTAAACCAACTCAGCCTCTCACACTCACAGGCTGAGGGAGAGCACTACCCATCTCCAGGCAGAAGTAGCATTTCCCGCAGTCTCGCCTATGCATGCTGGAGGTCTAGCATTCACTTACTAGCTAGGAAAATTGCACACATGCGCATGCTCCACCCTCAAGAAGCAGAGCAGCCTCTTGGGGGTGTCGGAACTATCAGAAGGAATTTAGGGAATTAAAACTATGAATAATATGTTAGTGTATGTTAAAGCTTTGACAGAGAATATAAAAAGGCAAATGAACAGAACAGAAGAGAGTTGGAACCTAAAAGGAAGTATAAAAACAAAATGCTAAGAGTAAGACACGTCACCAAAATTGAAGAATGTCTTCAGTGCGCGGACATGGTGGTACACACCTGTAATTCCAGCACTCTGGGGGACTGAAACAGGAAGGTCAAGTTCAAGCCCAGCTTGAGAAGCTTAGTAAAATTCTGTCTCAAAAAAAAAAAAAATGTTGAGGATGTAACTCAGCCAAAGCCCTGGTACAGTGACAATGACAGTATTTCTTTGTTGAACTCCCTAATAAATTCAGCACAGCCAAGAAAACAGCCAGGGGTGACAGGTGTGGCTCAGTGTTAGAGAGTGCATGCCAGCATGCTCAGAGTCCTGATTTTGATTCCCAGCATCTTCCTTCTTTTCTTTTTTTGTACTGAGGATTGAATCCGTAACTTCCCAGTGAGCTACATCCCAGATCTTTTTTTATTTTATATATTAAGACAGGGTGTTGCTAAGTTACTAAGTTGCCCACACTGGGCTTGAGCTGTGATCCTCCTGCCTCAGGCTCCCAGACTACTAGAATACTAGACCTGCACCACCAAGCCTGGCAAACCCTTTCTTCAATTTACTTCAGCATGGTAAGTAACAGGACACTTCAGCAAAAATAGTTAAGAAGATGATCTTAAAGGTTAGGGAAAGCAGAAGGAAATCGCACACGGGTAACAGGAAGACCCACACCAGTCGTGTGTGTTCAGGAAGGTTAAGCACAAGCAAGTCATGATGGGTCTCGGGCAGGGTCTGCCAAATGTTACCTGTAAGGGCTAACTACTAAATATTTAGGCTTTTTTTTTTTTGAGACAGAGTCTTGCTCTGTAGTCCAGGCTGGTCCTGAACTCACTGTGGAGCCCAGGCTGGCCTTGGACTCGTGGCAATCCTTCCAGGTTGCTGGGATTACAGATGTGCGCCACCATGCCCAGTTTATGTAGCACTGGGGAATTGACGCTGTGGCCTTGGGATTGCTAGGTAAAGTGCTTTAACTACTGTGCTTGTGCTAGTCCTTCAATCCTTAGACTTTTTGGGCATACATGGTACAGCTCTTTCTTCTTTGATGAATTAATTCTTGCTTCTTTCCTTTCTTCCTTCCTTTCTTTTCTTTCTTTTTTTTGAGATAAGGTCTCTCCTCTGTAGTCCAGACTGGTCCTTAACTCACTATGGAGTCCAGGCTGGCCTTGGACTCATAGCAATCCTCCTGCCTCAGCCTCCTGAGTGCTGGGATGACAGGTGTGCACCACCATGCCCGGTTTATGTGGTGCTGGGGAATCAAACTAAGGTACTTAGCGCTTGATTTAGCGCTTGCAAGCGCTTTAACTGCTGAGCCATTCCTCCAGCCCCTCTTCCCTCCTCTGTCTCTCTGGTCTCTCTTTCTTTCCTTTGATACTGAGGATCAAGCCCAGAGTCTTCATACTCAGCTATATTGCACAGCTCATTTTTTTATTTTACTTTGATGCAGGGCCAAGTCACTAAAATGCACACGTGGAGCTTGAGCTTGTGATGCTCCCTCCTCAGCTTCTCAGGATGCTGGCATTAGATCTGTGTGACCAGGCCTAGGCCACAATTCATTAAATATGTAAAAAACCAAAAATGCCCTTAGCTTGTGGGCTGAATAAATGGAAGCAATGGGCTGAATTTGGCCTGTGAGCCCGAGTTTGCTTACCCCTCTTTCAGAGTGTTCTCTTTTGCTAGTGAGTGGTGAAAGGAGAGATAAAGTTCAGGTCTGAGCAGTGTGTCTGAGGGGAGAAACTTCCCAGCCACAAGTTTAAGAAGCTATTAAAGAGACATAGTTGGAAAAATCTTCTTCCTCTGCAGGTGATATTTGTATTTTGCATGATTTATTTTTATATACAATACTAGGTTATAACTGAGGAAACAAGTGCTGAAGAATAAAGGCAGAGCTTGATGTTGGTATGGAAAGGGGGAGTTAGCCAGTGTCCTCAAGGACATCTTTGCAGAATTGTCCTAGGAAACTAGGATGCAAACAAGAAAAGGATAGTATTGTATACTTTGATACAGATAGTTACAAGATACATAAGCTAGTTTTACTTGGGTTTTCTGACCTGCGACTGAAAGCAGCGTGGTTACTATGTACAGTGAATCACAGCTATGCAGCAGGTAGCTTTGTGGGCAGCTTGGTTAGTCCATAGACTCCAGGTCAATGTGGCAGCTCTAGAATATTTACACTGGAGGGACAAAGGACATCAAGTGATTAGATAAGTAGGTTAATGTGGCATGGGCATAACAGTTTATATTAAAGACTGCAAATCATTTTTCTAGTAAAGAAACGGGTATTTTCATGGAGATTATACAATGTTAAATTGTGCCAATTGTCACATGAGGTGACCCAGACTATGATCCCAACACTATGAGAGGCTGAGGTGGGAGGATTGAGAGTTTAGGCCCTGCTTAAACAAGTTGGTTGACTTAGTAAGACCCTCTCTCAAATTATAAAAAGGGGCAGGGGATGTAGCTGCGTGGTAAGACTCTGGGTTGGAACCCTGGTACCAAAACAAAACAAAACAAAACAAAAGTGCCAGTGTTCATCTGCCATAGGACAGCCATGCAGGCCCCTGGGCAGGGGTCATCCATAGTCACGTCTTGGGCAGCTCGGTCATTGCTCCTCCAAATTCCTTATTCTTCCCTCCCAGTACTGGAATTATACCTCTGTATCTTTCTCTGTGTGCCTTTCCAGTAGCTCTCACTCAAGTAGAAAGAATACATTTCTTCTACCTCACGGATGTTAGGCTTGGCCATGTGACTTATTCTAGTCAATGTAATGTGGGCAGAAATGAGAGTGTGTCAGTTGGAATGGGGCAAGAGACATCCTGTTTCTTTTTCTTTTCCTTTTGTTTGAAACGGGGTCTCAATCTCTAGTCTAAGCTGGTCCTGAAATTCACTTAGTAGCACAGGCTGGCCTGGAACTTACAGGAGTCCTCCTGACCCAGCCTCCCAAGTGCGTGGGTTAAAGGCATGCACCACCATGCACAGCTTATGTGGTGCTAGAGAGCTCTAGACAAGTGCTCTAACCACTCTGCTATTTCTCCAGCCCCAATATTCTGTTTCTATTCAAACTCCTTGTGTTCTTGCAACCTGCAAGCAATAGAGCATGCCCTAGGCAGGGAATATCCTACTAGATACCAGGGTGAAGTCCTGTGTGACAGACGGGACCCAGCCATAAGGCACGGTTCCAACCTGGTCTGCAGAGCCCAGCCCTGATCTGCGAGGCCCACCAATTCATGATAAAATTCAATGCTTGTCCTGCCATGATGAGTTTATTATGATAATATGATGATCACAATAATTATAAAACTCTACTTAATTTCTAATGTCTTCAAGAGCAGATGTTTTCTTGCTTCTACTGAGAGAATGGATGGGCACATCCATTGAAAGGATTGTGTCCCATCCAAATGCACAAGCCCAGAGGAAACCATTCCCCTCCCCTTGCCTAAGCCCTTCTCTCAAGTTGCCATATCCCTTCTGAAGACCCTTCTCAGGATGACTGACATTAGCAATATCTACTTTCTTCAAGGGGGGAATGCCAATTCCATCCGAGGGAAGGTCCTACCCCTAGCAGGACAAGAACATCAGAACATAACAGAAGATCCTTCTGTCTTTTCAACTAGGAAAAAACAACTATCTAAGAGAGAAAAAAATCTTACTGCCAAAGAAATAGTAAATGAAGCCTCTGCTACTAACTGGTGATTTAAGTGGCTGGCTTTATTTTATTTTTGGGATAGTTTTACTAACATCATATTATGACCATAAATGAAAAACCTTGCATTAAGGCCAAAGTGATCACAAGTCTACATTTCCTTATCCCTATACTTATCTTAGGTCCAAATATGTTTTAGAACTGAGGGTATTTTGGATTTTAAAGAACTATGCAAAAAAACGTTTTTGTGTGTATATTTTTTACTTAATTGTATTTTTCCCAGACAGGATTTCATTATGGAGCCCCAAACTTGAGATCCTCCTGCTTCAGCCTTTCCAGTACTAGGATCACATTTGTGTGCACATGTAATTTTTTCTTTCTTTTTGTGGTATTGGTATATAACTCAGCACCTTGGCACTGAGCACATCCCTAGCTTTTAATTTGTGTGTGTGTGTGTGTGTGTGTGTGTGTGTGTGTGTGGTACTGGGGATTGAACATAGGGCCTTTGCTCTGAGCTGCATTCCCACTACCCCCTTTTTATTGTTTATTTGAGCTAAATTGCCAAGCAGTGTGTGATTTTGCAATTCTCCTACTTCATCCTCCCAAAGTGCTGGGATTACCTGGACTGGACTAGACCACAAGGCCTACTTTGTTTGTTACAAAAAAGCATTCTTCGTCAAGATGGTGGCAGAATAGGAGAACTGCACAGTATCTCCTTGTGTACCCACTTAAAAAGTTGACAATACAGTCAAAAAAAAAAAAAAAAAACCCTGTTCCTTGTAGCTAGGACAGGGAGGTGTGTCTCAACAACTGAAAGGAGGCCACAGAAAGATCAGAAACTCTGAAAACACATCAGAAGTGGAGGTGAACAGAAGCCCAGGAAGCAGACCCAGGCCAATTATGAATGGCTGGGAGCCGCCAGCATTCACATATGGAGGAAAGCCCACCTGCCCGCTGGAGCCTGGAACCTTTGACTGAGGTAAAAGCAGATCCAGGAGAACTGGGGAGTGACAGCAGCTGGTTGCGTCCGCCTCCAAAGAATAAGCCTGTACATAGTGCATAATGCATGGTTTCTCTCATTTGGGAAACTCAGAAACTACAGGCATTCTATAGAACCAAATGGGTGTGATAGTGGGAGATAGAGAGGGTGGGGAGAGTGTGGGAGGGTCAAAAATGGGAAAGGATTGAACAGTTAATGTGATATATATGTGCACAAAATACTCAAGTTTATTGTAAACATTATGTATCACATATATATATTAGTAGAAATGGGTTAAGACAGGTGTTGCAAAGGAGAAAACCCCCCATTTTTTCAAACTTTCTTTTTTTTCTTTTAAAACCAACTTTAATATTTTATAATTTACATATAATGAAATGAATCTGCATGAATTTTACTCAATGAGTTTAGGCTTTGTGCAGCCCCCGCCATAGTCATGTCAAGAGCATTCTGATCGGCAAGGGACACACCTGTCATCTCAGCTATCTGGGGGGAGGAGGAGGAGGCAGAAGATACTAGAACACTCGAGTTTGAGACTAACTAGAGCAACAGAGACTGTGTCACAGAAAAGAAACCAAGGAAAAATTAAAAATTCTCATTACTTTAGAAAGTTCCTTGTAATACCTTTGGTCATAATCAAACTCAAAAATGGATTTTGATGTCAAATGGTACACATAAAAATGTTGATACATTTTGTCATATTAGGGGAGGTTTTCCTTAAATGAATTTGCCCTAAGCTTCCATAAACCTTTCAGTTTTCAAAACTTTTAGGAGTTTAAAACCGTTGATAAAAGATTATGGGCCTGGTGTAAGAAAGAAAAAGAGTTATGATAATGGAAAAGAAGAGGCCATTGGAGTGATTGCCTCACAAGTGCAAGGCCCTGAATTCGATTCCTCAATACCACACACATAGCTGGGCACATATGCCTGTAGTCTCAGCACTTGGGAGGCTGAGGTAGGGGGAGGACTGTTATGAGTTCAAGGCTAACCTGGGCTACCTAGTGAGTGAACTATAGAGCAAAGCCTTTTCTAAAAAAAAAAAAAAAAAGTAAAGTTGAAAACTACTCTTGTATATACATGTTTACTGCTTGTATGGAGTCATCCTAGGCTTCCAACAAATGAGAGCAAAGGAAATTTTTGCAAAGCATTTTGGAAACTAATCTATTTTAAGACACTTTTATTAACTAGTGTGTATTTTGTACCTGGTAATATGCTTGGAACGTAATAGTTGCCTGAGTTGTTCTATAATAATTCCATCCAACTTTTATCTTTATACTGCTGTCTTTTTACTTCTTTTTTTTAGTTGATAATTTTTCTCAGTAACTTTTTTTGTTTTTGTTTTTGTTTTGTTGGTACTGGGATCCAACCCATGGCTTTCACACTGACCTATGTCCTCAGCCCACTGCCCACTGTTTAGTTTTAATTTTGAGACAGAGTCTTGCTAAGTAAATTTCCCAGGGTTTTCTTGAAATCGTGTTCCTCCTGCCTCAGCCTCTCAGAGTACTGGGATTACAGGTGGCATACAGGCCTGTGCCACTAGGCCCAGCTATTTTTAAAGTCTCTCTCTCTCTCTCTCTCTCTCTCTCTCTCTCTCTCTCTCTCTCTCTTATTTTTTGAGACAGGGTCTCACTCTGTAGCCAAGGCTGGTCCTGAACTTACTATGTAGCCCAGACTGGCCTTGGACTCAGGACAATCTGCCTGCCTCAGCCTCTCAAGGTACCAGGATTACAAGCATGTGCCACCACGCCCATCTTATGTGGTGCTGGGGAGTTGAACTTAGGTACTTAGTGCTTGTGTAATGCTTGCTAGGCAAGTGCTTTAGCCACTGAGCCATGCTTTCAGCCAAGTTTCTCATTTTTTTCTACCTGCTTATCATCTGACACTTCCTCTAGAACTGTGTTTTAACATTATAATAATGTAGCTAGAATGGTTATTTAAATTTAATTAATGGTGATTAAAATGTGAAAGTCAGTTCTACAACCACACTAGCCATTTTTGAATTGCTTGATAGCCACACAGTGGCTACCATATTAGGTAGCAGAGAGCTCTTCCACCATTGTTGAAGGTCTTATTGGAAAGAGCTGCTCTAACTCATTCACCACTTTTCTTCCTAATGCCTTACACAGTACTTGGAATCCAGTAAATGATCAACAAATATTTGTTGAATATTTTTAGATTTTAGTTCGTTTGGAAAAATCCTCATGCAGCTGTAAAGCCAAGATTCTCTTAGGATGGCAGATGTTTGAATGACAGTGACTCCTAGGAGCTAAAAAAATGGTATCTTTGAAAGAGAAAAGATTAAAATTTAGATTAATTGCAGCTTTAATTATTAATAGCAATCAAGGAGCTGGGGGCATAGCTCAGTGATTAGAGAGCTTGCCAGGGAGGTGTGAGATCACAGGTTCAATTTCACAGGATCACGTACTAGATAGTTGTGGGAGTACATGCCTGCAATCTCAGCACTTGGGAGGCTGAGGCAGAAGGATTACCATGAGTTTTATGCCAGCCTGGGCTATGTAGTGAGTTCATGACCACCCTGAACTACAGAGCAAGACCTTGTCTCAAAACAAAACAAAACTAAGAGCACAACCACAGAATGCTTACTATATGCCAGATACTATTGCATCTTATACATACTACCTTGTTAACTGTTACAACAACTTTACAAAATATATGTGTTATTCTCAGTTTACAAATAAGGGCATCAAAGGAAAGTAACTTGATCAAGTTCTCACTGCTATTATGTTGCAAAGGGCAGGATTTGGACAATTACTCTGAAACTCTGTATGATTTTTTTTTTTTATGTTTATGTTGGGGAGGCAGTACTCTGGTTGAGCCTTTGCACTAAGCTATGTCCCCAACCCGCTTTTCTTTTGAGATAAAGTTTTATTAAATTGCCCAGGCTGATGTCCAACTTAAAAAATCCTCCTGAAATTCCAGCCTTTCAGAGTCCTGCAATTACAGGTGTGTACCATCATACCCAGTTCTCTCTTGCTTTGTTTTCCTTATTTAATTGGATTAAGGTTGGACACTCTGAAAAATGTTAAATGATTGCACCAGTTTTTCTGTATTTATGTCAGGTTCCTGACAAGGAAATTCTGGTCAAGATGGGTATGCATTTGACATTTCACTA
This sequence comes from Ctenodactylus gundi, assembly GCA_004027205.1. NCBI lineage: Eukaryota > Metazoa > Chordata > Mammalia > Rodentia > Ctenodactylidae > Ctenodactylus > Ctenodactylus gundi. The sequence continues at coordinate 129,529 of PVKB01001115.1, forward strand.
CAATGTAGGATGATGCTGTTGTTTTCTGATAATTATATTGACTCAATTAAGAAAACATTATTTTATTCAGTTTATTAAGACTTTTAAGAATTCAGAATTGTTGTTGAAATGTCATAAAAGTCCATCTCTACAGAGCATCATTCAGTTTTTCTTTAGTAAATCACACATGTAGATTTCTTAATGTTAAACTACTACACTCGGAGTGAATTCTTATTACCATGTTTCTAGATTTGATAAAACCTTAATAGTAAATTTTGCCTTTTTACCAAAATCATGGTAAAATGAGTTTCTCCCTCTTTTTGTAACATTCTTGGTTTCTGGTATTAGGATTATGCTACTTTTTTGAGGGAAAAAATGTGAAATATTCTCTTTTCCAGTGTTTTTGTCTTCATAAAATCCAGTTGAATTTGGATGTCTGGTCTTTCTCTCCTCTTTGTTCCACAGGCACCTTACAGTTAGTTCCCAACGCTCTTCCAAAACTGAGCCCACGCTACAGATCTTCAATGATAGTGTGTGTCATTTAACTTTCTCACTTCCTTGCACACACTACACATTTTCCCACTTCCAAGCCTTTGCTAAGGTCATGTCATTGGCCTTCCTAAATCCTAACTACTGAATTTGGGCTGAGAAATACAGTATGGCCCACTAGGACTAGCCTTGAAGGCAGAGCCTGTGCAGCTGTGTGGCAGCTCTCATTCAACACTTAGAATCCCAGGAGATCTGTGCTATGGTGTATATTATGTAGATAGAAAAAGAAACTTCAACTTTATACACTAGTAAGTAGAGGTGCTAGAGTTTAAAACCTGCCATATTCCAAGTGTTTCTTTTCTTTTGGAGACAGGATCTTATTCTGTAGCCCTGGCTGGTCCTGAACTCACTATGGAGCCCAGGCTGGCCTTGGACTCACCACTGTCCCCTGTCTCAACCTCCTTAGTGCTGAGATTACAAGTGTGCACCACCATGCCCAGCTTATGTGGTGCTGGAAAATCGAACTCATGTACTTAGCGCTTGACTTGGCACTTGCTAGGCATGCGCTTTAACTGAGCCATTCCAAGTGTTTATTTCCATTACCTTAAGCCTCATCTCTTTCATTGTGCTGTCCTGAATGTCTCTGTTAAACATTCAGAAAGTGTACCACAGTTTTACATTTATACTACTTTGTATTTTTCTATTGTTTTATCTTTGTAGTTTTTGCCCCACTGAGTTGTTATTAAATGATTTTAGTATGCTTTCACCTCACTCTACATTTGAGTATCTTTTAATAGCGGGGAAAAATAAAAGGTGTCTAGATATAAAGCATTTTTATTTTGTTAGTCTTAGGGGTGCATTGTATTGAAAAAAAAAAGTAAAAAGTGTTAAGTTTTATTCGATGTGGTCTCCCAGGGGCTTTTTAGCGACCCTTGCAAATTAGCGTCTAAAAAGAAGATATTTTAGCGTTGGTCAAATCGATCAACTCCCCACCGAGCGCACCGAAAAGCAGGAGAGATGGTGGAAGCAGCACCTACAGCGCAGACTTCCTAACAAGGAAAGCTGCGCGCACGAAGAGGCAGCCTTTCCAACTGCAGAAACGAACCGACTTGCTCCCTCCACACCCCCTCCAACGTCTGATGGAACATTCCGTGCAGAGCTTTGACAGGGCGCCGCTGGGAGTCACGTGGAGTGGGAGCACTTTCGCGGATCCAGGCGGAATGACGCGAGCCCGGGTTGTCAAGGGGCGGGGCGAGGCGCCGCGGAAGGGGCGGGGCGAAGGAAGCCGGCGGGGAGGCCGGGCAGGGCGGGAGGGGTGCAGGGGAGGGGCGGGGCGGGGCGGAGCGGGGCGCGCGGGCGGGGAGGGCCCGGCGTATTATGGGATGCAGCGGTGGAATGGCGCTGGGCGCGTGATTTTGAACAAACCCGGGTCTGTGTCTCGGAGGCGCCGCCGCCGCCGCGGCTGCTGGGAGCTCGGGGAGCGCGGCGCTAGAAGGAGGCGGCGGCGCCGCCGGCTTTGGTGAGTGTCAGTGCCCGAGAGGAGAGCTTCTGGGCGGGCGGGCGGGCCGGCGGGCGCGAAGGGACGCCGGCCCGGCTGCGTGTGGCTGCGCGGGCGGGGAGCGCCGGACCGCTCCCTCCGGGGCCTGGGCCGGTGGGCGGCGGCGGGGCGCGGGAATCCGCGGGCGCGGCCCCCTCCCCTGGCCACAGGGGGCGGAGGATCCCCGGAGGTCGGCCCCTTCCCGCCCGCCGGCACCCGGAGGGCGCTGTCACTCGGCAGGGCCGCCTGCCCGGCGCTCTGGAGGGAGGGCTCCGCGGCTGTTGACACGCAGACAGCGCGACCGGAGGAGCCGGCCGTGTCGGCCCGGGTTTCTGGGAACCGGTTTTGCTGCTGTGTCATTTTGTGCCGGCGCCTCCTTTCGCTGCTGCCCGCCGCCGCGTTCTTCCTACGCCTCTTTGTATGGCTGGGCGCTTCTGGATGTGCGTCCGTTTTCCTCGCGAAGCCCACCGGCCAAATGTCATAACGTCCCCGAGGTGCACGGGGGAAGGGAGCGGGCTGAGACTCAGCTTGGCCAGGCGACGGTAAACAACCTTCAGAGTGCGGGTGGACCGGGCTGTTACGGGGGGGTGGGGAGAACAAAGTTTAAAGGTGACGACGGGCGCGTTATGCGCTATGTACAAAAACACGTCTTAGAGTGGGTGGTAGATAGCACTTGTTTAAGCCTGAGCTACTGACATTTTTGGTGGAGTTATCATATAACAAGGTAAGAAATGGGTTGGCTTTAGCTTCTACCTTACTCTTTTTAGATTAACTTTGTAGACAGCCTGGCAGCCCTATCGCTAACTTGAAATTCATTCCAGGTAGGTCTTTCAGAACTCATACTGAGGTTGAATGGGGAAGATTTCAGCTTTTGAGTGGGTGATTATTAAATCTTGAGGAGCTAACAAAGGTAGCTAATTTTTAAAAATTTTTGACCTCGTTAGAAGCTTCACGGCCTGTTTTCTTAGATGATTAAAACATGCTTGTTTTTTTTAGTTACTTATTAAACTGAATAGCGAGAAGAGCTGGTAGGAGTGGGTAGGTAATCTGGGGTCTTCTTGTTCTAAGCAAGCTGTTTATGTTCACTGTATTGAGCAAATATATCAGCGGCAGATGGTTTTTTAATTTGGTGACTTAGATCCTAAAAAAATTTAGCCAAGAATTTTAGCTTAGAGCTATATTTTCTGCGTTTTAGAATTTGATCATTCATGAATATTTTCGCAGTTGAATCAATACAATTTAACTCTAGACACATTGGCAAATTGGAAGTTCAGTGTTCATGGGTGGAAATGATCAGATGACAGGAGTGGAACGGAAAATAATTCAGAACTCTACTTTTGAAAATCAAAGATTTTGACTGTCGCATCTGTTTGAGGACCGTTACCCGTAATCTACAAAGGTGTTAGAGGTCTGACACGCACATGGAAAGCTCATCCTGTCAGAGAGCACTGACCCGGCGTGGAGTGAAATGTCAAGGTTGGCGAGACACATTCAAGGTCTTGTGTGCTTGTAATGTCTGAAATGCACACAGCGACTGGGACGCATTCCACCGTCTCTCAAGTGCTCCCCGAAAATGGAAGAGTTTGGGTTCTTCATTGTCCTTATGCCACCTCCCGCATGGCTTTTGCTTTTCCAAGCCAGAGCACGCGGGACTGGTGGCCGCGCCGGGGGCTCTGGCGTGAGAGGGCTCGGCGGGGCCGGCCGGCGGCGCGGCTGCCGGGGCGCGTTTGAAGGTGGCGGGGCCGCGGAGCTTGCCCGGATATGTGGGTGTGCGCGGCGCGGGAGGGCGGGCCGGGGCGGGGACGGGAGGAAGGGGGAGGTGACTGGCGGCGGCGGCTTCGGCGGCGGCCAGGGCTCGGCTGTCGGGGAAGCTGCTGAGCTGTGATGGTGATGACGAGGTGAAAATGGCGGATCTTTCGAAATACAATCCCGGCCCCTGACATACCAGAGGCGGCGGCGGCGGCGACGTCGCCACCCGGGCTCCCTTCTGGGTCCACGGGTCCCCTGGAGCGCTCCAGTCGGGGTCAGCTGGGAGAGGAAGCGGCCGGGCTGAGCTGCTGGACACAGGCAGAACCAGTGCCGCCCGGGCTCGGAATTGCCCGGGACCTTCTGGAACCCCCACCTCGGAGCCCGAGGGAGGAGAAAGCGGCGGCCGCCGGAGGTAGAGGAGGAGGGGGACCCGGGGCTCCGCTGGAGGTCTCTTTATTTGGGGGCATGCGGGAGCAATTGCGCTGTGGCCCAAGGAATGACTTGTCCGGAGTGCAGAGAGAATCCGGAGCCTGGTAATGACATCAACATTATTCTTCCAGTCTTAAGAGGGCTCGAGTTTGCTCTTACACCTAAGGCTGCCGCTGAGGCCTAGAGGAGCCGCTAGGACTTATGATTTCCTGATAGTATATTTACAATATACACTCCGGGGGCTTTTTGATTTGATGGTGTTCAGCAGTTGATGGGATTGTATCTTTCTTTAGGCAGGCAGAGCACAGAAATTTTCTTCTGCATTGAAGGTCTTTCGGAGATCATACGCTGTAACTTGTTGAGGTGTGGATACTCAATAATTTTTGGGCGTATGGTCCAGTTTTTTAGCAATTTTTTTTCTTTTATGGCTCTGTCATCTATACAGTAATCTCTTTCCCCTGCCATTTGGCAGATAACCATCGAAATACTGTCAGTCATGTTTTATATCCGTAATTTCAGGGTAATTTTTCCCTACCCCATCCAATTTCATGAATTCCAAATAGAGTTATGAAAGATTGACAAGAGATGTTATAATATGAGTGAAATAAGGCTTGAGGAGCTCTGTTTTGATCATGCTCAGGAGAGTTATGATGCTTGATGCAAGCCTTGGTGGTGAGTACATTAAGTTGGTAATGATAAACTGAGACCTCTGTTCTGTTCTGCATGCTGGACTTCCTTGCCCTTTGTTTAGAGAGTGGGAGAATTGGATTGGTTGACTGTATGATGGCCCTCCTTTACTTCTATTAGGTAACCTAAGATCTGTGTATAAGATTGTGCTGCAAGATCCCTAAGCAATAGGTCTCCTTGTGCACAACAGTACTGTTACTGTTACTGAAAGGTTACATGTGATTTGAATTTGTATACATTCATTTGGGGCCCTCTTTGATTTGTAGCAGGAGAAGGTTGGATTAGTGATACTGTGTGAGAATGATCAGATTAATATTTAAGAAATGCCCACTAATGGTGACATTTATGCTAAGCAGTAAATTTCTTTTTTCAAGTTGCCTACAGAGAGTGATGTCACCCTATGTCATACAATAGCATACCTTTTATTGTATATTTAGAGCAGAAGTAGTTTGTGTGAATGTGTATGTGTACTTTGCACTTTAAACTTTACCTACCATGGGAATGAGGGGCTGTTGTGCCTTTGACAGAAGTTTGTCATGTTAGCACTCTGGGGAGGCTGAGATAGGAGGATTGCAAGTTCAAGCTCAGCCTGGGCAATTAAGCAACACCCTGTCTCAAAAACCAAAAATAAAAAATGAGTGGGGGATGTAAGTCGGAGTGAAGGCCCTAGGTTCCATCTCCAGTAACTAACACACACCCATCCCTGTGCAGGACCACACATGTAGGGAGGGACCTAGCCCAGTGTGGTGGTGTGACACTTCTAATTTAGAAGGCTGAGGTAGTAAGATTGCAGTTTCAAGCCCATCTTGGGCGGTTTAGCAGCTTAGGAAGGCCCTGTCTCAAAAACTAAAAAAGAGCTGGGATGTGGCCCAGTGTGAATCCCCAGTATTTGAGACAGGGTCTCGCTCCATAGTTCAGGCTGGTCCTGAACTCACTGTGGAGCCCAGGCTGGCCTTGGACTCATGACAGTCTTCCTGCCTCAGCCTCCTGAGTGCTGGGATCACAGGCGTGTGCCTCCATGCCAGTTTACGTGGCGCTGGGGAATGGAATCCAGGGCCTTGAGCTTGCTAGGCAAGTGCATTTAACCTCTGAGCCGTTCCTCCAGCCCCTCCTCCCCCAATTTTTTTGTAGAGGAAATATCAAACAAGTTTTTAAAAGATTTAATGATTATTATTAATTAAAATATTTGATAATGTATTATCCAGTAAGAATTCAATTTCATTTTTCTTTTTAAATTATAGCTTCTGTGTTGCAATTGTTTGGTCCACTCAGATTGACCACTGAACAGTAAGCCTGAGAATTTTAAAAATAATTAAGATAGGAAGATTAAAGTGCTTTTTCATTAGCTTTCTTTTAGAAGATTTATTGTCATTTTGTAAGACCAGTTTTTAGATTACTGTTGTAGGAACTCTTGTTGACTAATAACTGTGTGTTACAAAGTAATGAAGTGTGGCTAGAGAAATGGCACAGCAGTTAAAATACTTGCATAGCAAGGGCAAGGCCCTGAGTTGTTTCCCCAGCACCACATAAAGCCCGGTGTGATGGTGCACACCTGTAATCTGAGCACTTGGGAGGCTGTGGCAGGAGGATTGCCAGAAGGCCAAGGCACTCCTTAGTGCGTTCAGGACCAGCCTGGACTACAGAGTGAGACCTTGTCTTAAAAGAGAGAGAGACAGAGAGAGAGAGAGAGAGAGAGAGAGAGAGAGAGAGAGAGAGAGAGAGACAGAGACAGAGACAGAGAGACAGAGACAGAGAGACAGAGAGAGAGTAATGAAGGTAGAAATTTGCTTCTGTAGATAAGTTTCTGTTTTTTTTTTTTTTTTTGGAGAGGAGTGTTAAAGATTTAATTACTTTAAAAAAAAGACCACAGTGTTACAGATTGAGCATTTGTAATCTGAAAATCTTCTGTGCAGAATGCTTCAAAATGTTCTCTCGCAAGTTTCAGATTTTGAAGTAGTTTGGATTAGAGATGCCCAAATGGTAAGGTTTATGTAAATATTCCAAAATTCAGAAGATCAGAAGCACTTCTGGTGCTAAGCCTTTTGAATGAGGGGATATTCAGCCTGTGTTGTGTAACTGTTAGGGGCTTTATGCTGTGCTAGGGATAGGGGATAAGATAGCCACAGTGTCATTGCGTCAGGGAGATTTCAGCTAAAGAAACATTGGAAGTAAATTTGAAGCATAGGTGAGTGGCATCTCCTGGAGAAGGCATTGAGTGTCATGGGCAGATGAGACGGTGGGATGGGGAAAGGAAGTAAAACTGGCCAAGGTGCTGCTGTGTATGTGCCAGCTCCTCAGGGAATGTAATTATCATGTATCGCAAATACATACTAGTAAAAAGAATAATTGGGGGAAAAGAGTCACAAAAAGACTTGGAGTAGACGAGAAATAGCCTCAGACTTAAACCTAGGGAGACAAATCTGGTAGCTTTTATGTAGGATGCGTAGTAGGACAGAGGAGATGAGGTAAAGATAGCACAACTACTCCAGCTTTGGAGTTTTGGATACTTCAGTGGCAGTGGGGTGGAATCATTGTGAAGGTGTAACAAAATATAAACAAAGCTATAAAAGCAACTGTGAGGTGTGGCCAATCAGTATTTCTATGAAGAGATGTCAGGATGGTGAGAGCATAAACAGTGGTGTTTGATATTGAACACCATAAAAAGTAGAGAAATTAGAAAGAGAAGATAATTCATTTCGAGAAACAGGAAAAGAACTTGAACTGCAGTGTCCCTCATAACTGCTTTCACAGTGACCTGTAGGGAAGCTTTTTGCCTCAGGAGTGTTGTGCCTGGCCACTTACGATAAGCAACCTGGAGGGGCAAGATTTGGAAGTGAGCCTTTCTGATTTGAATTTCTCATTTTTTCACCATTTGTTAATCTTAAGTATGAATGACTCACAGTTCCCATTTAAAGGAAAAAAGATTGTGAGTATCCAGTAATAGTCTACATTATTTTTATTAAGATACTTAATTTTTTTTAGATATACAGTTATAAAACCAAGAATGAAACAAAAGTAGTTTTTTTTTTTTTTTTTTTTGAGACAGGGTCTTGCTGTGTAGCCCACGTTTGTCCTGAACTAGGATGGAGCCCAGGCTGGCCTTAGACTCATGGTAGTCCTCCTGTTTCAGCCTGCCGAGTGCTGGGATTTACAGGCATGCACCATCACGCCCGGTTTATGTGGTGCTGGGGTACTTAGGGCTTGACTTAGCCCTCGTTAGGTAAGCACTGTAACTGCTGAGCCATTGTTCCAGCCTCAACAAAAGGAAATTTATGAACAAAATATAAACAAAGCTATAAAAGCAGTGCAACAAACTCAGGGTGACAGATGATGTTACCTTGCTGAAACTGCGGCTTCTTTGCATAGTACTATTTGTCTGCTTGGCACAGGTGTACAGTTTTCTGAGTACTATTTATCGTTTGATGACTCAATTTCTGTGCCCTGGGTGTGTGTGCACACGTGTGCGTGTGTGAAGACTGCAGAACTTATTAAATCTCAGGTGACTTGGCTTTCCTTTGGCATACATATCATTTACCTTGTAAGTCCCGCTGTACCTTTTTCTTGAACCTACCCTAATTTTCTTGTTATTGATTTGGGATATGAGGTACTTATCTAATTATCAGAGTGTACTTTAGGAATATTATTAAAGTGAAAACACAAACCTTTTAAATCTTCATCAGAAGTCACATTCATAGTGTACTGCTTGCAGTTTAGCTTGAGAAAGGTAGTCCATACATAATTTTTGAATTGTCAATATTTGATTTTAGAAATCAAAACTAAAATATAAATGAATATACAATTAAGCAGTTAGTGCCAAATGTAAAGTGTAGGCACAAAAGTGCTTAGATGCTTTTAATGAGTTTATGTTTAAACTTCTCACAAATTACATGCTCATTTATAATATGGTGCTAAGTTACCAATTCTTATGCTCCCGAATAAAAACTTCGGCCCATCTTTGTTTTCCTGTAATGAATAATAGTATTTCCACAGTGGCAATAGTCTTTAAGGAACTCTGGTTTAATAATGTTTCCACAGTGGTAATAGTCTATAGGGAACTCTGGCTTAAAATATAAGTTCATAGAGCTTTTATCATTTCCTCTTAGGTTATGTTTCTTTTATATTTAATTTATTCATTTTGCACTGTTACCACCATTCTTTTTCTTTTTGTTTTTGTGATAGTAGGGATGGAACCCAGGGCTTTCATACTAGGTCCATCTCCAGTCTCCCTCTCCCCCACACATTTTTTCCTCCAGTGGTCAGGGCCATACATTTTTTTTCATCATGAAACAGATCTATCAGTGTTATTTTTTGGGTTGGTTCACACTTATTTTTCTGTTTATTTATTTAGTTGGATACAGGGTTTCACTCTGTACTCCAGGCTGGTCCTGAATTCACTGTAGCCCGGGCTGTCCTTGAACTCAGCGGTCCTGCCTCAGCTCCTGCCTCAGCTCCTCAGTGCTGAGATGCAGGCCTGTGCCATCAATGCCTGGCATATGTTATGCAGGATATCTAACCCAGGACTTTTGTGCTTGCTAGGCAAGTGCTCTAACTGCTGTCCTATTCATCAGCCCTGGGATGGTCCACATTGATATATGTAACTTTTTTCCTTCAAATTTTTCTTTTCATTAGCATGTGTTCGGTATACCCAATAATTAGACTCACATTGGGAAATTAGTGTGTGCATTCATCTTGCAGCCGGCCTTTCCGCATATGTTATTTTGAGACAGGCTCTTGCTAAGTCAGTGAATTGCCTAGGGTGGGCTTGAATTTGTGATTCTTCTGCCTCAGCCTCCCAGGGTGCTAGGAATACAGGCCTATGTAGAAGTACAGCTGTGATCATGCCATTCGTCTGTGGGTTAGGAAGCTATTTCAGGCAAGGCCTTTGATTAATTTTTCAGCCTTCCACAGTTAGGACACATCATTTATTAATTAAATGACTGATAAAATTATAAGCTAGCTGTAAACAAGATAACATTGTGGATTTTTATATATTTTACTTTATTCTTTGTTGTTGTTGCGGTTCTGGAGATCAAACTCAGGGCCTCATACATCCTAGGCAAGCACTCTACCACTGAGCTATACCCACAACCCTCCTTGTGGATTTTTAGGTGGAATATAATTGCAGAGGGTATTGTTTAAACTCTAAATCTGAGGATTGAAAATTTACTTGAGGAGAACTTCCCAGTTCATTAATATGCCTTTGTTATTTTAAGTGTTGTAAAGTCCCAGAGGATTATATGAACCTATCCTACTCAAGTAGGCAAAGAAGTTACTTTCAAAGTCCAGGGTAAAGGGGCTGGGGCCATAGCTCAGCAGTAAAGGCCCTGGGTTGATTCCCCAGCACCACATAAGCCACACATGATAGTCACGCCTGTAGTGCCAGTGTTATGGAAGCTGAGGCAGGATTGCAGTAAGTTTGAGGCCAGCCTGAGCTACTTAGTGATTGCGGGAAGTACTGTTCTGGATTACAGAGTGAGACCCTGTCTCGAAAACAAAAAAACAAACAAACAAACAAAAAAAAAAACACCACCAATGAACCCCAGGGTAAATTAGTTTTATATGACACTCCTTTGCCATGTTACTTTTTTCCATCTTTAGACTTATACTGAGAGATTATTATTTGCCAGTTCTGCTCTTGGTGGTGGGATGTAGGTATGTGTGGTGGTGATAAAGGCAGAGTAGTTCCTGTCCTCATCAAGCTGGCATTTGAAAGAAATGGGGAAGAAATAACCAAACTATGAATAAGTAAACAAGAACTTCCTGATGGAAATATCAGGATAGTAAGATGGGGCATTCTGAGCCAATGCAGTGACGATCCGGGTGGCACTATTTTCGATAGGCTATATAAAATACCAATATGAGCAACTCTCATTAGGCTGTGTTCAGCTGTGTTTGCCTGTTAAGGAAAGTCATCTTTTTGGTTTCTTACAAAGTATTTTGCCTTTAGAACTTTTGTTGTGAGCTACAAAATGTTAGTGGCATGGAGTAGGTGTCCTAAGTGCTGGATTCTTTCTTTACCGTGCCTTCGTGGTAAGCTGTTAATATAGGTGACAGGAACTAAAAAGTTCCTTAGTTCTCTGAAGATCCTCATTTTTCTGTTCTTTCTCTGTCTCTCTTTCTTTCTTTCTTTCTTTCTTTTTTTCTTTTTTTTTTTTTGAGACAGTCTCACTCTGTAGTCTAGGCCGGCCTTGAACTCACTATACTTGCCCACGTGGGCCTCAAACTCACAGCAGTCCTCCTACCTCAGGCTCCCGAGTGCCAAGATTACAGGTGTCACCAGGATTACAGGCAACACCATACCTTGCTTATGTGGTGCTGGGGAATCGAACCCACAGTCTTGCACTTGCCCTGTGCCTCCAGCCCTTGTTTTTCTTGTTGTGGTCCTCAACACAGCAATGATGAGGACACATGTGCTAGTACATAGCTTCCAGTTCTGAGGGATAAAATTAGGGTGATGATTCACGGAACTGATTTTCCTGCTGTGCCACAAGCCCCTTTTGAGAGTTTGTTTAGCGTAGGTCACCATGCCTTGCAGTTACGATCCTAATTGAAACACACAAGGATGTCTGATCTTAAACCAATCATTTTTTCTGCTCACGGGATAAGGTTTCAGAGGTGTCACAATCCTGTGTTATTAATAAGTAGAGACTGGCCATGCCAATCAGACTTTTTCTTATTAGGAATTTGAACTGTGCCCCTAGTTCAAAGAGAAACTTCCTGTAATTCCTGGTTTAACAGAACAAATAGAAACACAGAGGAGAGACAGGCAAAACTATTGTACTTTTGCAAATATTCTCCTTTTTTTCTTTTTGGGACAGGGTCTCACTCTGTCCCAGGCTGGTTCTGAACTCACTGGTGTTAGCCCAGGCTGGCCCTGAACTCAGGATGATCTCCTTATCTCAGCCTCCAGAGTGCTAGTATTACAGGCATGCGCCACCATGCCTGGCTTTATGTGGTGCTAGGGAGTTGAACTCAGGGCCTTGAACTTGCAAGGCAAGTGCTTTAACTGCTGTGTCATTCCTCCAGCCCATGTATTTGGAAATATTAATACTTCTTTTAGTAGTTGATAAAATAGTAAAAAAATCAGTAATATTATTAAAGATTTGAGTAATACTATTAACCAACTTAATATAATTAATGTAGAATGCTACTCTCAGGAATTATAGAATACATTTTTTTTTCCAAGGGCACATGGGTTGTTAACCAGATAGATAATATACTGAGTCATAAAATAAATCATATTTCCAATGATGGAAATAGTAAATTAGAAATTGATAATAAAATGATATATTGAATATCCCCAAATTAAAGCAATCTTTATTATTCATCGATCAAAGATAAAAGCACTAAGAATATTGGAAAATATTTGAGGTGAATAATAAAAGCATTGAAGTTAAGTTATTGGAAGGCATTTAAAGTAGCTGTGGGGGAAATTTTTTACTCTGAAGGCTTACTGTAGAAATGAAAGGCTTAAAGTCATTGTTATAAGCCAGTGCTTGACAAACTTCTTGGAAGGGGCCAGGTAGCAGATATCCTAGGCTTTGCAGAGTGTCTTTCACATTTGTCATTCTACTCCCAACCATTTAAAAATGTAAAAGAGAAAAATTCCTTAGTGGAAAGCAGTACAGAAGCAGTCCATAAGCCTGATTTGGCCTCTGGGTTGTAGTTGGCTGAATCTGACATTTGCTTGCCTTGTAAGATTTCAGAAAAGGAACAAATGAAACCTAAAGTAGGCAGGAAGGAGGCAAATATAATAGTCAAGTAAGTAAAAATGGACAATTGAGAAAAACCACTGACACTAGAAACAGCTTTTTGAAAAGGTCAGTAAAATTGAAAATCCTCCAGACAGAATAATCAAGAAAAAAAGGAGAGAACAAATTACCAGTCTGAGGACTGACAGGACATTTCTACAGATCCTACAGTCATTAGAGTAAAATAATGTTATGTATAACTTTATGTTTGTGAATTTGTCAACTAGAGGAAATGAATTCCTTGAAAGATAAAAACTGTCAAAAGTCAGATGTCACTCAAGAAGAAATAAATGACCTGAATAACCTGGCAGTTGTGAAGTAAATTAAATTTCACTTTAAAATCCCTCTCATGCGTCAGTCAGTGCCATGCACCTGTAGACCCAGCTACTTGAGAGAAGAAGCAGGAGGATCTCTTGAGCCATTGAGTTCAAGGCTAGGCTGGGCAATACTGTGGTTCTACCTAAAAAAAAAAAGCCAAAAAAATGTATTTTCATAAGAAAGCTTTATGTTTACTGGGAGGTAGACTTCGTGGAGATGGGAGAGAGATCTTGAGTAAATGGGGAGATGGAGAAGGGAGAGTCAGAGGGAAAAGGAAGTAAAAATGGTTAAGATGTGGTAAGTATGTATACCAGTTCCCAAAGTTAAATGTAATTATTATATATCTGTCTTAGGTGCTTTCTTGTTGCTGGGACAAAATACCGGATATCCACAACTTAAGGGGAGGAAAGATTTAGCTTAACTCAGTTTCAGAAAGTCTCACACAGTCCTTTCATGGGCAGCCCGTAATGATGGAAGCACATGGCAGAAGCTGGAGAGCTGCTCAGGCATTCTAGACAGAAAGCCAAGTGAATCAGGAGCAAGTTGATGTCTGGAGACTAAGCCACTAAGGCTGGAGCCTTCCCAGGAAGAAGTTCTAACAGTGTTTCTTCTTCCTTTATTTAGTTCAGGCTACCAGTAGTGCTCCCCATACCCAGGGTGGGTGACCTCTACTTCCTGCCTCCACAGTTAATAACACACCTGAATGCTCTGCCTTGCACACTTCCTGATCTCAGCAAATTGACACAATCTCTCCAGGTCAAGCCCCAAGCCTCTGCCCCTTCCAGTAAGGCCCGCTTTTTAATAGCACATATTTCATAGGTATTCCACTACATGAGGCTTTTGGGGATACTCCACATCCAAACCATGATAGTATTGCAAACATATACCAATAAAAAATAATTTTTTGGGAAGAAAGCTTTTTTTAGATTATATAATTGATGAATTCTAGCAAACATTTAAAAAGCAATTCTGTGCAAAGTGCTTGAAAATTGAAGAAGAGAGAACATACACCAATTCATTTTGAGGCATTTTCCTCATGCAGACGCTTAAAAAAACAAACTACAGACCAATTGTCCCTCACGGACTTAGAAAAAAATGCTTAACAAATATTAATGGAATAGACTCGCACTGTATGCAGGGTAGAACACATTGTGATCATGTAGTTATTTCACAGTGTGAAATTGGTTTAATAATAAAAAATCAATTATAGATTAAAACTATATGATTATCTCAGTAGTGGCAGAAAAAGCATATAACATAATTAAATAACCATTTATGATTACAAATTTAAAAATGTACTGTTACATAGTAAAGGAAATCTATAAGAATCTCAAAGCTAACAGGTAAGATTGGGAACAAGGTCAGGATTCTGCTCTCACCACTTTTAGTCTAGTCTTTTGGTGGTCCTGAGGATCACACCTGGTGCCTCACCTATGTTAGTAAGCAAGCACTGCATCCCTGAGCTGCATTCTCTGTCCACTTGTAAACCAACATTTTGTTTTTGAAATTCTAGGAAGTATAGTAAGGCAAAAGAGGTAAAAGACATACAGATTGGAAGGGAAGAAATACAGATGTTAAGTGCAGACAGCATGGATTACCTTTGTTGAGAGTTTTTAGGAATCTTCATCAAAAAAACTATTAGACATTGGTGTATTCCTACAGTCTCATGTCAAGAGGCTAAGGCAGAACGACCCCAAATTCAAAGTCAGCTTGGACAACTGAGCAAGGTCTTGTCCTCCTCTCCCAGCTCCCCCCAAAAGGAAACAGCTATAGCTAAGTGATAGTGCACCCGTGGTTTGGTTCCCACTACCACTAAACAAGTGGGTGAGTGAATGAAAGAACAAACTGTGCTAGAATTTATAAGTAAGTTTAGGTTATAGGCTACATGGGCAATATACAAAAGTAGTAAATTTTATTTCTGTATAGTAATGACATAAAATGGGTAGAGAAAGGCTGCTTATAACATGAAAACACATGAAATGTTTGTGGATAGATTTAACAAAATAAGTGTGAGACATACACATTCAAAATCATAAGATTGCTGACGAGAAGGATACACTGTTGAGAGAGTCCTCCGTGGATCTTTGTGTCTCTGCACCTGTTGCAAGTGATACCATGACAGCCTTTTGTTTTAAAGAATCTTTAGAGGGTGTTTATATAGAAGCAGCCTTGGATGGTAGGGATTGGTGTCTCCTTTAGCAAAAGGCACATTTGCCAATTGTCCATCTAGGAATGGGGTAGGTTTGTTTTAGCCTATTGCAAAAGATTTAGGTACTCTGAGCTCAGGGGTGCCCCATCATGCCTGCCTGCTGCATGTTCAGTGTCAGCTTGCATCCTTCTGTGTTTTCCCTTTGGGACTTGGTAGCCACTGGGGGACTGATAACACACATGATGCTTTTTTCCCTTTTGAGACAAAGTTTTTCTCTCTCTCTCTCTCTCTCTCTCCCTCTCTCTCTCTCTCTCTCTCTCTCTCTCTCTCTCTCTCTCTCTCTCTCTCTCTCTCTGTAGTTCAGGCTGGTCCTGAACTCCTGCTTCAGCTTCCTGAATACTGGGATTACAGGCATGTGCCACTATGCCCGGTTATGTGGTGCTGGGGAATGGAACCCGGGGCCTTGTGCTTGCTAGGGCAAGTGCTCTAACCACTGGGATAATGCTTACATGATGCTTACATTCCTTGCTATACTGGGGGTGAAAAGCTTTCTGCCTTAGATCTGAGGCTACTGTGTCATCTGCCAGTATCTATGAAACAGTAATTAGCTACTTTGTCATTGTGCAAAGAGGGTATAAAATTGCAGATCCTTCTCAGTTCTTTTATTTTTCTTTATTTTTTTTTGAGACAGAGTTTTGCTCTTTAATATAGGCTGGTCCTAAAGAAGCTATGTAGCCCAAGTTGACCTTGAACACATGTAATCCCAAGTGCCGGGATTATAGGTGTGTGCTGCCATGCCCAGCTTCCCTCAGTTCTCGACTGTTTTGGCCAAAAGAATAGAAATGCTACAGAGGCATGGCTTTCTCGAAGAAGAGTGAGGGCCTCATGGGCCAGGGTGTGGGCTTTGTGGGCTAAGAATATGGGAAGGCACTCTGAGGAAATCATCTCACCAAGGTGGTAGAACAGTTGAGGCAGGCTGAGTAAGAATCTGTTGTCTTACCTGTTCATGAATATTTAGAAGGTGAGCCAAAAGGTAGGCTTGAGAGAGCCACATGGATGGTAGTTGGGTTGTACATCCCAAACTCAACCCCAGAACCCCTGCTGAATGACGGTGTGACTGTAGCTCCTGGGTTAAGTGACCCTCGAGCACAGAAAAATGGTGTCAGCAATGATATGGAGCTCTGGGAACATTGAAAATCTTAAAATTCTGTTTGGTTGAGCAGCAAAGGTGTGTGCCTGAAGCTGAAAGAAATGCCTTGCCTGTTGGTGTATAGTCACTGTCTCCTTCTTTGACTTGACTTCTCCTTCCTCCTTGACTTCAGGTGCTTCAAAAAGAAAGATATAGGGGTTAGGCTGAGGTCCTTAAGGACCATGGGTCATATTCATGTTTTTAAACATGCTGGGGCAAATTTAGGAAGAGGAAGGAGCCAAGCTTTCGTAGCTCTGTTGGATACTGGCACCCAGGTCATCATTCAGCCTCATTCTGTGGGGATGGAGTGTCCAGATTCAACTGGTGGGGTTTGGGCAGAGTGTGTAATAAGGGAAGAAAGTTACCGTGACTTCATGGTTGGAACCTTTGATATACACTGCTGTTGTGACTTTGGCTGCTGGATGCATGGTTGGTGCTAATATCTTTGTATACCTGTACTTTGACTGCCTGTGAGTGCCAGGATAGATTCTTCTGGTCAGGCACAGCCACATGCAGATAAACTTTTCATGTGAAGAAGAGCCTAGTACTTCAGAGTCCCAAACCCCGTGATCCTTTGAGCTGCAAGTTATTGTTACCAATAATTCTCTAGTACATGTGAAGAACACATTCCAGTCAATAGGAAGACTCAAATCCAATAGTCAAGAAAAAATACTAACAGGCACCTTTCAAATGAGGCTGTGCAAATAGGCAGTGTGCCCATGATAAGATGCTTGGCATCACTAGTCATGCGCGAGTTGTGAGTTGGAACCTCACTGAGGCTTGCAGGTTACTGCTGTGGTAGAGCACTTGTCTGGGAGGTTTGGGGTCTGTCCCCAGCACTGCAGGGAAGAACGTGTAAGCAAGCCTGGGAAGATCATATAGCATTTCACATCCATTAGAACTCAAAACACCAGCAAAAAGCTGACAGTACCAGTTTTTGGCAAGGCTGTGGAATCATTGAAACTTTCATACATTTCTGGTGCATGTAAAAAAATGGCACTGCAAAGTTGGAAAATAGTTTCACAGGTTCATTAAAAAGTACATTAAAAATGTACTTCCATGGCCTGAGGCATAGCTCAGTGGTGGAGTGCCTGCTTGGCAGGTCTGAAGCCCTGGGTTTGAGTCCTAAACCATGGGGAAAAGTAATTCCATTTTTAGGAATCTGTTTAAAACAAATGAAAAATATATCCATAAAAAGCTTGAAAAAATCAACTTAAAGATTCATAGCAGTATTATTTGTAATAGTTCTTAAATGAAAATAGTCATGTCTATTATTGGGTGACTAGATATAAAAATTGTGATAGATTCAAACAGTGGAAAATTATTTAGCAATACAAAGGAGCAGAACTGGGAAATAAAATAATAAAGATAAATCTTAAAAAGCATGCTCAGAGAAAAAGTTCTCCCTGCATGATTTATGTCATAAGTTCATCATATGATCCCTGACGTAACAGTAGTTCCACTTATCCATTCAGTAGAAAGTATATATTTTTTGAATTTTAATCCTTTCTCAGGCCAGTAACAACATGGTAGGGTACTTCCACAGCTCCCAGTCAGCCACATAATAGTGAGGGGAACCACTGATACCTTACAGTGTGCTGTATTGCTAAGCCATGATATTTGGTAGTTAGGTGTTGTATACACTTTGGATTGTGGCATATCTTCAACTTAGAATAGATTTATTGGAATGTAACCCTATCATAAATTGAAGGACATCTATATGTGATTCTATTTGAATGTCATTCTATATGAATGTCTAGTAGGAACAAAAAAGTAAAACTGGCTTATAGTGATACATCAGTAGTGTGGAGGGAAGGGGTTTCAATTTTTCTCTGTTTAGAGTGTAAAGTGCTTGCGTAGCAAGCACAAAGCTCTGAGTTCAATTTCCTACTACCACATAAAGCCAGGTGTGGTTGCACATGCCTGTGATACCAGTACTAGGGAGGCTGAGGCAGAAGAATTGCTGTGAGTCCAAGTCTGGCCTGGGCTAAATAGTGAGTTCAGGACCAGCTTGGGCTACAGAGTGAGACCCTGCCTTAAAAAAAAAAAAAAAAAGAATGCTGGTGGTAAAAATTTAAGATGATACATTTTTGTGATTAAAAATATTAACTTTGGCGTCATGTAAACCTGAGTTTGAGTCTAGAATCTACCGTTCACTAGGTATGTGATCTTGAGCAGATCATTTAATAAGTTTGTTCATCTGTAAAATGAGTGGTAATAATAGTACTTATATCACAGCTGCTAGAAGGATAAATTAAGTTATGCTGTCACTGCTGTGAGATAAGTACAGTTGCCAGTGGTAGTAAGTATGTCTTGCTACCTGTGTTACTATTTTTCCCTGTGGCACTAGGAATTGAACCCAAGGCCTTGCTGTGCTCGTCAGGGTCTCTACCACAGAGCTACATCTCCAGCCCTTTTTGTTTTTTATTTTGAGATAGGGTCTTGCTAAATTGCTCAGGCTGGCCTTGAACTTGTGATCCCTCTGCTTCAGCCTCCAGGGTCAGTGGGATTGCAGGCATGTGCCATGGTTACAGCACATATGTGTTTCTCTTGATCTTGGAAGGAGTATTGTATTTTTATATTAAAAATGAGAAAATTTGTTGCTTTGTTTCTTATGGCCCTTTGATGTTCTCTGAGCAAATAACTCACAGCTGTTTAGTCTGTCAGCAGTGCGATGCATTACTGTGTGTGGTATGTTGTGTCACTGTGCTGATGACTGCAGCCAGACACCTTCTCCCAGAACCACTCCATGTACAGTAACCAACTCTAGGCGAGTTGCAGTGAATACCACAGTTACTAAGTACATCATTTCCTCATTGGAAATTCTACATGACCTTTGACTGACAGCATCCCAGTTCTGATTTGTCCATAATTTGTTTTTTATTATTGCCATTTTTTTACTCTTATGGGTACTGACTGTACATTTCCTAAATAATTACCTTTTGGATACTTTTAATGGCTAAGGGTTGTTTAAGAATCTTCTATTCAAGTAAAAGTTTTCGCATTATGAATCTAATTGGTCAGATTGGGCCACATAACCCATTTGACCTACAACAGCTGCTGAGATAGATTACTCTAGTAATTAATTGACATGAATTTGGACACATTGGATTTTCATCAACAGTGTAGTACCTTCCAGGACATTGTTGGGGATGTAGCTCATTGGAGATTTGAAGATATTCTCCTCTATGTTAATATGTTAATTCCTTGTGTGTATTGGTGTTTTCAAGTCTGTCAGTGAGATATAAAAGAAACTGGAAAGAAATAAGATGACCAAGCACATCAAAGTTTAAAAAGTTTTATGAAGTGGCATTGGAAAGCCGCTTGATGTGATTGTGTGGGAATCTATAGTTTTTGAGTGGGAATTACTTTTGGATTGACATGTTGTGAATATGAACATTTGCTCTCGATTTGCATCTCATGTGGTTTATATTTCAGATTCATGGAAACTAAAGGTGTGTTAAAATGCTTTTACCCAAATAAGCGTCAGGAATATCCTTCACTTAATTATGAATCATTTTTTAAATGGCTGTTTTGTTATTTGCATTTTCTTGAATATTTTTCTTCTCTTGTTTGTTTTGAAACTTAGTAATTTACTCATTTTTCAACTTTTGTTACAGCACCTGGTCACCTTTCTAGCAGGAGAACGATCATGGAGGTGGTGCCAGCTGAGGTGAATAGTTTGCTTCCAGAGGAAATAATGGACACTGGTATAACTTTAGTGGATGATGATAGTATTGAGGCTGTTATTGTTTCATCCCCAATTCCCATGGAGACAGAACTGGAAGAAATTGTCAACATAAATTCTACTGGTGACTCTACAGCCACGCCCATTTCCACGGAACCAATCACAGTGTACAGTAACCACACTAACCAAGTTGCAGTGAATACCATTACTAAAGCAGATTCTAATACCACAGTGAAACCAGCTTTTTCAAGTGGCCTTCAAAAACTTGGTGCTCAGACTCCTGTGACTATATCGGCCAATCAGATAATTTTAAACAAAGTATCACAGACATCTGATCTTAAACTTGGCAATCAGACCCTTAAACCAGATGGACAGAAGTTAATTTTAACAACTTTGGGCAAGTCTGGTTCACCAATTGTTTTAGCACTACCCCATAGCCAACTACCCCAGACTCAGAAAGTAACAACTCAGGCCCAGTCAGGAGATGCTAAGTTACCACCGCAGCAAATTAAAGTAGTTACCATTGGAGGGAGGCCAGAGGTGAAACCTGTCATTGGTGTCTCAGCACTGACCCCAGGAAGTCAACTGATTAATACTACAACTCAGCCCTCTGTGTTACAGACCCAACAGTTAAAAACAGTACAGGTAAAAGAAAAAAAAGGGAGTTTATTAATTAAAGTGCATGTTTAAAAAATGAAACTGATTCACAGTTTGTTTGTATAGGGGTATTAATTGCACAGCTGTTATTTTTTTGAATGTTGCTTTTAGCAATTGTGTAGGTTGTATTGTTTTTAAGTTTGATATATCTAATGCTTTTGAAAACTTTTACCAAAGAACTTAGAGCAAACAAATTTTGATTAAATTCCAAATTACTGTATTTATAGCTTTTTATTCATTTTAAAATGCATTTAACTCTTAGTAATAGTTTGGTTACAAAGATACTTTGCTGGTATAAAGATGCCAGACTTTTTATAGGACAAAAACATCAAAGTCTTTTTAGTTAACAGTTGGCCAAGGGCGAGGCAAACTCTCCTGCTCTGCAGATCCATTCCTCCGAGGCAGCAGCAACACCTGCTAGCCAATGTTCTCTCTTCTTTGGGGTTTACCGTCCATGGTTGTCACATTTGAGAAAGACAGTGACATAAGGGAAGAAAAAATACAGTTTTTATCACCTGGGCTTGAGTTGTCCTGTGCTAGCCTGCCAGCTAGGGAACTTTGGGTATATTTTTTCTAATTCTTAACTTTAGCTTAAGGTAGCTATTTGATCATAACATAATGTATGGTACAGTTTAATTCTCAAAATATTGAGACTGATTCACAAAGTTACCTGTTATTGATATGAGTAGGGCCTCAGGATAAGTGATCAGAGCATATATTAAATTATTTCTAATTTTCTGAAGCCTTCTTAGGTCACCACTATTCTTAGAAATACAGTGATCTACTTACAAGCAGAAAATAAAAACACATTCCCGGTTTGAAAGAGCTACCTTTCACAGGAAAAGCCAAGACTTGGGTTATAGTAGGAGAGGAAATACATGAGAATGTAGGGAAGTTTGGTGAGAACTCGTCCTTCTCAGCTGATATTTAGGATTATTGTCTTGTTTACTGTGTTGACAAAGAATTAGAAATGTATTTTTCATGGGCTTTGCATTTAAAAATGTTTTAAGATTTCTCAAACCTTGCAATTTGCCTGTGTCCAACTTGTCACTGTTATATTTTTCTCCCTGATTCTTGTTAACTGTCATTCATTTCTCACTTAACTCCGCCTTCTTTTTACTTCTTGCTTTTCCTGATGATCTCTCCAGTGAGACATCCTCTCACCATCAGGCATCTTAGTCCTCAGTTTTGAAACTTGTTTTTATTGGCTTGCCAGAATGGCAGTGTCACTGTGAATCAGAATCACATTCACAATAAACTGATAGCAAAAATCAGAATGACATTATTCTCACTTAGGGCATCAGTGTGGATATACATGTCACTGCAGTTACTGGTATGCTTGTATCTGCTAGTTTTCTACTATGATTCCTTAAGTACTGACAAAAACAGACTGGACTCTAACTTTTATAACTTGTTCTACTGTTATTTCCACAACACCTGATTCTATTTATTGAAAAACAACATTTAAAAATAAAAATAGTAACAGAAAACAAAAGAAACCTATTTAGATATCATTTTACTTATTCAGTTATTTTTTAAACAACTCCAATCTTTTTTTTTTTTTTTTTTTTTTTTTTTGAGGCTCAGTATCACTGTGTAGCCCAGACTGGCTTTGAACTCACAGCAGTCCTCCTGTCCCAGCCTCCCAGGTGTGGGGATTATGGGCATGTGCCACCATGCCTGGCTTAAGTGGCCCTGGGGAGTTGAACCCAGGGTCTTGTACTTGCTAAAAGCAAGCACTTTAACCACTGAGCCACACCCCAAGCCCCAGCAACTCAGGCCTTTTCAGAAGCAACCCACAAAGCTCTGAAGCACTTTGAAAAAAAACAAATAAGAGACTACCAATTTCTATTTTTCCATTTTAGACACCAGAAAATTTGGTTTATTTCATGGTACGTGTGAGTTTCTGGCATTTTTCCTAGATAGTCTTCATTGTTTTCTTAAGTTTAATCAGAATATTGAGACTGTGAGAGTAAGCTGACTAGGTAAGCATAGAAGGGGGCCTGGCTTCACAAGAGGACAGAAATGCCATTGAGAGCTAGACCTAGCTATAGATTGATAGGCACCCATGCTTTGTGCACGTTGTGTGGAAGAGCAGCAAGTAAGCAGCAGTCTGAGTCGCGTCTTTGGGAACTCCTATGTCCGTCAGATGATGCCAGTAATTATGTGCCTGGTGGATTACCTGATGACATATTTGGCTAACTTGTAAATTTTCTTTTAAAAATTTTTTGTTTCTTAGCCTGCTGATTTGATAAGCTTATTTAAAATGATGCATTATGCTTTGTTTTACTTAATAAAGTTTGTTCAAGGGTACCTGAGAATTCATAATGGCAAAACTTATAATTCCTTAATAGAATTGGAAATAGTTATCTTCAGCAATATTAAACTAAAGAAATATAATCACAAGGGCAATGTGAGATTGTTAATGTGCTTTTGGTTATATTGTTTATGTTTTTTTCCTCTTGGTAAGTATTTATATAGTCATGATATTGTGAAAGTCAGATTAAAATGGGGGAATACTTTAAACTCTTTAATTTTTTTTTTCTTTTTGAGACAGGGTCACTCTGTAGCCCAGCCTGGCCTTGAACTCTCAGCAGTCCTCCTGCCTCAGCCTTCTGAGAACTGGGATTACAGACATGTGCCACCATGCCCAATTTATGTGGTGCTGGGGAATTGAACTCAGGGCCTTGCTCTTGCTAATAAGCAAGTGCTTTAACTGCTGAGCTATACACCCCTAGTCTAAACTCTGAATTTTTATAGCTAAGGTTACTTATTACTAGATGATGTATTTCTAAGAATACTGATATCTTGTCAGATCATTAACATTAAGTGTTATGTGAATAGGTGAAATTCCAACTTTAATTTTTTAGTCTGTATACACACTTGGGAAATACTTTCCCTTTGTGTCTCCATAGGTTACAAGTTTCTAAAGTATAATTATGAATTTACCTAGGTATGTGTTAGTTTTGCAAGCTGACCTTTAAAAAATAATTCGTATTTTATATGTGTTTTATTGTATAAATAGTATGTTCTAAGTATAAAAAGCAACATTTCTGATGTGATATAAAATTATTTGGTTTATAATTTTGGCAAAAAGAATTAATATGTGTTATGTGTTGTATTACAACTTCTGGTGTTTTACTGTTGTCCAGATTGGTCATGTTTATTCATTTGAGTCATTATTTCCATAGTAAATAGTCTTTCCAGAAACTCAATGTTCATATCTACCAAAAGATAAAATTAATATTTGTTATCCCTCACACTGGGATTTTATGATTTTTATCATGTGTAAATTTCTGCTTCAGTTTTTGAAGAAGCGGTGTCTTTGTATATAGTGATAATTTCAGTGTCTTGATTTTCCTTGACTTGTGGGAAATATTTTAGTTCAGAGCAATAGTATGTCAATATATAACGTAATATTAGACATAGATAAGTACATAAATATAAACTGTCCTTTCAAAATATTTAAAATATAATAAATAGTATTTTGGTAAATAAAATCACAGAGCCCATGCTTTGCTAATGATGTCTGTTCTATTAAGTTTGTCTCCCTGTGTCCTAAGACTTGACCTCCTGATACATAGATCCGAAGTTTCAAATCTAAGCATTAGCCTGTCTGTAATCTCTGTTTATATTTTGAATCCGGGGGCTGGGGTCATTAAACAAACACATGCATCACTATTTGCAGTGTCTTACTCTGCTTCATCTTACTATTGAGTAACTTATTTTGATAAAGAATATTGCTGTTTAGTGTTTTATTCGTAAACATTAAACATTAATTTGGCTTTCATTATGCATGCATCTAAGAGACTAAGGATTTAAATAAAATCCAACGATATTTATATGGGTTTATAGTTGTGATCATATTAATATTTTGATGAGTGGCTGTGTTTTAAATGTTTTTAATGTTATATGGATAGAATTTGTTAAAAGAGCTGGTTTTAGTATATTACTGTATATGAATCATGTCTAATTTTGGTTCAATAGATATTTTATAGAAACAAACGGTCCTCATAGGTATTTATATGTTTCAGATTGCTAAGAAGCCTCGAACACCAACTTCCGGTCCAGTAATCACGAAGCTGATCTTTGCAAAACCAATTAATAGTAAAGCGGTGACAGGACAGACAACTCAAGTGTCACCACCCGTCATTACAGGTTATGCTTCTTTATAGTTTATTAAGCAATATACCTTCTATTTAGGTTTGAAAAAGATTGTTGTGCCACTTTAAGTTGTTATAGTACCAATCAAACTAGTTGATAGGAAATGTTACATTTAATAAATGAATGCTTCAGGAAAAATGCCTTATCTCAAAAATCAGTCTGTTATTTTAGACTCCTTAGTTGTGGTAGAAATTTATCAGGAAAATAACCGAGCCTTGAATTCCAGTAATCTAGAGTTTAGTGTTTGCTGCATTGGTGTTCTTAGCCTTGTACACCTAGCTGCTTAGATAGTTCCCTGACCATCCTGTGACGCATTGAAAAGTTTGGAAATGGTGGTGCTCAGCTTGTGACTCAAGCAGTTTGCCTCAGCACGTGTACTAAGTCTGATAGATTGGAATGAAAACATACATTGTATGATATTTCATGGGTTCTGTTTGAATTTTTGCTTTCTGTATTTCAGTATACTCTACATGTAATTCTTTAGGGACAGAAAAGTGTCGTAATGGTTAAGAATTACTTTAGGGATGCCAGAATTCTAGCTATGCTACTTTTTCTTACTTTTTTAGCTGTATCACTTTTACCTTACCAACATACTCTTCAATGTAGCCCAATTGTCTTGTTTTACAGACTTTACACTTTGTCATTACCAGTGTGTGTTTCTCCTCAGAAGCCTGAACTTAAAGTTCCATTCTGTTTGTCAGTTTACCTGCCTGTATGCTCCCAATCTTGTAATTTTTTGACTTTGAAATCTCAAATCCATTGAATCTTCCTCTTTATTTTTAATAATCATCTCCACTTCCTGCCCACAAATTTTTCTGAACGCAGCATGGAACCATGACCCATCAGCGTTGCTTCCTTGCACACACTCTGGTTATCTTTTGCCTGCCTTTGTGTAAAGGCTGGTTTGAGGCCATCTGTCTTACTCTGCCTGGCAAGCAGGTACGTAAGCAACTCAATCCTAAAGAAAAATCACTCAGCTATCGTGTGTGACTGGCCTTTAGTTCAGAGGTATACTGATGTTGCTCTCTTTCGCAAGATTATTTCTAATTTTCATTGTGACTTATATGGAAGTACTTGTGAATAATAGACTTTTGCCTAAAGACTTCTAAATACTAATTACCCATCCTTAGAATGCATATTCTTAGGGAGAGTATTTCCAGTTGCTAATCATCTCTGGCAAATATATTTAAGCCACTTATTGTGGGAAATAGGAACCAAAAAAACCCACCCCAAAATAGAAACAAAATACCAGCCACTTGCTGCTGCCTTTAGTAAATGTGCAGGCAAAGCAGTAGGCAACTCTTAGTAGATCGGTGCTGATAATTTGATAATTTGTCATTTTTCTAAGGTTTAACTTAAGTGTGAGACCAAGTAAGAGAAGGGAGGGAGATAATGGGCGAGTGGCCCCTTTCTCTTGGGCCTTTGTAGGAGGCCGATGTCTAAAGGGCTGTCATAGGAGGGTGCTGGTCGGGCTCTAGAAGAAAGATTAGGAAGAATTTAAATTTGGGAGTGGTTTAGGAAATGGGCTGCAACTAGCTTAAATTTGTTAAGTCTTGGAAATATTAATGAAAAGGGGCCACCAGTCCCCTGAAGGAAGGTTTTGGGTAGATAAAGTTAACCAAAGGGAATGTCTCAACACAATGTTTTTTAGGGAAGTCCTTTAAACTTTTAGTAATTTTATGTAGTTGTATTTTTCTTTTTATTTCCCCATTAATATATATATATATATGCAATAAATAATGTTTACATTGAACTTGAGCAGTTTGTGCATATATATATTGCGTCAAAATTACAATCCTTCCCCTCTCCCTTTTTAACTCTCCTACAACTTCCTCCTGCCCCCTAACTCTCAATATCACCCCTTTTTTTACATACTGTCTCCCTTTCTCCTTCTCACCTTTTTATCCCCTCTTTTTCTTTCTATCT
Source organism: Ctenodactylus gundi (assembly GCA_004027205.1). Classification (NCBI taxonomy): domain Eukaryota; kingdom Metazoa; phylum Chordata; class Mammalia; order Rodentia; family Ctenodactylidae; genus Ctenodactylus; species Ctenodactylus gundi. The sequence continues at coordinate 156,241 of PVKB01001115.1, forward strand.
CTACAAAGTCCATCTTATTCATTTTCTCCTTGTCTCACATTTTTTAATGGTTTTTCTCATATTAGAGAAACCATGTAATATTCAACTTTCTGGGTCTCACTTATTTTGCTAAGTGTCATGGTCTCAGGATGCATTCATTTTCCTAGAAATGACTCTAATCTGTCATTGTTAATGGGAGAATAATACTGCATTGTGTATATGTACCACATCTTGTTCATCCAGTCACTGTACTTGGGCATATTGGCTTCTTCCAAGATTTAGCTATTATCGATTGTGCTGCTGTACAAAAGACATTCATGTTGTCATTACATCGGTCAGATTTCTTTGGCTAAACTTACATCGAAGACTGAATAAATGATTCGCTACATTAAATGAATTTACATCTGTATTTCAAAAGTATATCACACATAAAGCAATGGGTATAATGACATACTTAGTTATTTTGGAATTTTTTAGAACAGTTCTTTCCCAAAGAGGAGCAGGAAGAAATGAGTAAGATCATTATTACAAATTTAGTTACAGAGTATGAAATTGGGACATAAAATTCAGGAGTCACAGGTTGAAATAATAGCTGACTGAGTTCTTGGTCAATGGATAAAGTCTGTGTGGTCTTTTGTCTTTACCACTCAATGAAAGCGTCAGGGAAAAAGATCTGAAGAAGCACTTATTTACCAACTCTTACTGTTTTTAGAACTACTAATGTCCCCAATCAAAACCATTGCCTTCTGCCACTCAACCCCCAGCTAAATATCCTTTCTTTCCTAGCTAAGTTGAACAGGCAGTTTTTAATTACGTTCTCAACTGTTTAGTGAGTCCCTGAGGAGACATCGCATAGCTCTGTTACTCAGCTGCCATCTTGCCTGGAAGTCTGTCTTATGTGAGTGTATTCTATGCTACTCAGTTATGTTGTAGAAGTGTCTGATGTTTCCCCACTTTCCTAATACATGGCCTTATGCAAACTGAGCACGTTCTTTTACCACTGAGCTACGTTTGCAGTCCTTGAATAAATTTTGGGTTATGTCAAGAGGTCACCTTGACTGTCGAGATCTAGCATGGCTCTCCTTGCTCATTCTGTGTGATATTATTTTTAATACATTGCAGACTAATCATAGCTTCACCCTTTAATTGCAGACAGATTTTGGTGCCGAACCAATATGGACATAGTTAGACATTTGTTAAATTTCACCAGAAAAACTGTCATTCATTAAGTTCACTTTGAAGGGATAATTTCTCTTTTCTACTAGTTCTGTAGAGCCTTTTAAAAATTATACAATTGCATGCCTATAATCCAGGACTCTAGGAGGTTGAAGAAGGAGGGTCACAAGTTCTAGCTCAGCTCAGTGGGTAGAGTACTTGCCTAGCATGCGCAAGGCCCAGGGTTTGGATAAACCTGGTGCCACATAAAAATTAGATGGGCTTGGTGACGCATACCTATAATCCCACTATTCAAGAGGCTGAGGCAGAAGGATTGCTGTGAGTCCAAGGCCAGCCTGGGCTCCATAGTGAGTACAGGACCAGTCTGGGCTACAGAGCGAGACCCAGTCTCAAAAACAAAACAAAACAAAACAAAACAAATTTGGTTTTACCTGTCAAATACTTTCATCAGTTTCACACTGGCTTTTAATTTGTTCATTATATTCAGTTTTCTTATTTGTTTCTCCCTCTGTATTTAGGATGTTTATTTCTTCTTTTTTTCTAGAAGTTTTTTCATCTTTTTTTGTGGGGATTGAACTGTGGGACTTGGCACTAAGCTATATCCTCAGCTCTTTGAATTTTTCCAATTTTTGTGTTAATTAATTCCTAGTATCAGTTATACTCAGGAATAAGGATTTTCAATAAGAACATTTTCTGAAATTTTCTATAATTACATTTTCTGTAATATCTGACAAATCTGAAAATATAATGGTAATATAAATGATAAGCATTTCATAAAATTTTTTTGATGCCATAATTTCTTGTTAGGGCTTTGGCATTATCACATAGGCATTGGCTTTTGAAACTGGAACAGACAAACATGTTACTTTAGGCAGACTGAATATTTCAGGCTCTCTCTATTTTTTTTTCTTTGAGACAAGGTCTCCCTCTATAGTGCAAGCTGGTCCCAGACTCACTGCATAGCCGAGGCTGGCTTTGAACTCACAGCAATCCTCCTGCCACAGCCTCCTGAGTACGGGGACTAATGGTGTGCACCACCATGCCTGGCACAGGCTCATTTTCTTATAATATTTGGTGTAGGCTCATTTATGGTAGATGAAATTGTCTTTATTTACTTAGTACGTGATTCAAGTTAAAAAAGAAACTCAGCAAGACATTCACTTGACACTCATTAAAGAATATCAGTAAATTAATATACTTATGCACTGCAAAGAAATTTTGAAAATTATATTTAAGATATTTTAAAAATTCGTAAATGAGGATAACTTTCACTCACTTTAAAAGAAACTATGTATATTTTAGCTTTGTTAGGAGGAAAATAGTTCTAAGGTTGCCAAGCACTAGCTTTCTGTTTTGCAACGGTGCCTTCTGTCTTTTTCTTTTCCTTTCCCATTCTTTGTCTTTCATTTCTAGTTGTGTCTTTAAGTTCAGTCATGGTGTCTAAGACTAAGACTGTTGTCTACCTCTTCTACTTCTTGATTTTATTTATTTATTTATTTTGAGATAGAGTCTTGCTATGTAGCCCAGGCTGGCCTTGAACTCATGACAGTCCTCCAACCTCAGCCTCTCCAGTACTGGGGTTACTGGCATGCGTCAACATGCCCAGCTTATGTCATGTTGTGGAATCAAATTCTGTGCCTTGGCTCTTCCTAGGAAAGTACTTTAACTGCTCTGCCATTCTTCCAGTCCCCTTACTCCTTGGTTCTTCCCTCTTTAGACAATGGATTTGATTATCTGACATCTGTGTGGAACTCACTTGTTTTGAAATAAGTCATTTGAGTTGTGAATTTGAAGTTCTAAGTGCTTAGATGAAATTTTTGTTTCTATACATTTGATGTTGTACAGATTGGTGGTTCTCACTTAACCTGGTCATGCTGCTATTCTCGCTTTTCCTGACAAAATAAACAGTCCACATGGGCTGAAGGAATAGTACAGCAGTTAGAACGCTTGTGTAGCAATCACAAGGCCCTAAACTAAGTTTGATTAACCAGCACCACATAACCAGGCATGGTGGTGCATACCTGTAACCCCAGTACTTGGGAGGCTGAGGAAGGAGAATTGCCATGAGTTCAAAGGAAGCCTGGATTTATAGTGAATTCAGGACCAGTCTGGGCTAAGAGTGAGACCCTGCCTCAAAAAAAAAAAAAATATCCACAGAACATTAAAAATAGTTTGTATCCTCTTATTCAAACTTTATGATTATCTGCCTGTCCATTGTATGTTCAAAAGAAGTAGGTTCTTCTCTCAATCTTCATGCAGGCCTGCAGGCTGACAGGAGCCCCCATCTCAGATGTGGCCTGTGTGCTAGAAGGAAAAGAGCTTTGATGTTTGCACAGCAGGAAAGGGTCCAGCAGACACATGGTGTGACCTTCTCACAAGACCCTAGTTTACTGGAGGGTCAGAGGGGCATCAGAGAGGAAGGGCAGGGATAGTTCTACCATGTGGCCAGGACGGGGAGACCGGAACACCTAGTGAAGGGCCATCATGACTGCTACTCTGTCCTTCTGGAATTTGGTGCTGTGTCGTATCTTAATATTTCTTTCTTATATAGAATAAAAATTCCTGATATTTTACCTGGTTGTAATGTGATTGATATTTCCATTTCCCTAAGACAGCCCAATACAATAGTTTATTCCTAAGGGGTGTTGTCCAAAAGAGAATACAGTATGTAATCTGGCCAACCCCTTGGCAGTCTAAAAGCAGACAGTATTGAGCTGAAAGAATGGCTCAGTGGTTAAAGCACTCACTCAGTCAAGCACTAAGTACCCAAGTTCCCCCCAGCACCACATAAACTGGACGTGGTAGTGCATGCCTGTATTCCCAGAAGCCAGTAGGCTCAGACAGGAGGATTCCCTTGAGTTCAAGGCCAGCCTGGGCTCCATAGTGAGTCTAGGACCAGCCTGGGCCTCAGAGTGAGACCTTGTCTCAAAAAACCAAAAAAACCCAACAACAACAACAAAACCCAAACTATTCAGCTGGACTTGACTGTGTTCAGGTTAGCCTATCTGATAGCCTTTAGAAGTGTGGATTTAAATTATACGTTTATCAGTTAGGTCCAAATGGAAAGACGGCTGTGGTATAACAGAGTCTAGAGATTGTCTTAAGGGTACGGTTCAAGTCTTTACTTTCAGGCACCCCTGAAAGTCATCCAGCGCCATTGCTTAGATGTCCTGAGCTTGTTTCCTGATGCAACTAAGTTAACAATGCTGATGAGAATAAGACTGGAACTATTTTCCTAGAATCTAGTAAACTAAGTATTGTTTTGTTACTAAGTAAGTAAATGTTATTTTCTTTCTCTCTGGGTTCACCACGGTTCATTCTGAACTCATCTAAGGGTTCAAGTTAGGTGTTGAAACATATCAAATTGTGGGCATGTACTGAAGTCCTATGGATATAAATCATCATCACATAAAATTTTATATTATTATACAAAAATATCACGCTGATTTGCTGCTTCTCTCACTTGCAGGTCGGGTTCTTTCACAGTCTACTCCTGCAACTCCATCAAAGACCATAACCATATCTGAGAGTGCTGTTATAGGATCAACTTTAAATTCTACAACGCAAACGCCAAATAAAATAGCCATCTCACCTTTGAAATCGCCAAATAAGGTAAAAAAAAAAATTAGCCACAAATGCGATACACTTACTTAATACCTTTATTTTCTTACTAAGTCACTTCAGAAATTTTGGTTTTTATATATTCCCAAGTTAGTAACAGTTACTTGGTGATTGGAATAATTTAGTAGCTAAGAATTTTTGACATATAAAAAACTTACTTTAAATACATGATAACATAAAAATCATTTTGCATGTAAGATGAGATGCCTGTGGCCCATATGCATTTGGGAATAATAAAAATCTTGGACAATGTATGTTATATGTTTAGTTTCTCTTCAATTAATACCTAGCAAAATATTGTCTCTGGGTAAGGCACATGTGTACCAACTATATAAATACAAAAAGTATAAGTACATGTTTTTTCTTTTATGGAGATTTGAGCTTTAGCAGAATAAAAAGACCCAGAATGCTAGGAATTGCTAGTAGGTGCTGGTGACTGTATTTGTGTTTTTTTGTAATGTGTTTCATTTTAATATGGCTTTTTATAATGTGTTTCATTTTAATATGGCAAGGTATTTGTTACTTCGCTCTCATTCAGTAGGTGTTCTAACTTTTCTAAGACATACACAAATGTCATACCAGCATATAAAGGTTTAAGGTATATTTTAAAAGTCTTGATTCACTTGGAAAGCCAAGCATTATTATTGTGTCAGGTGCCTCCCCAGGACTCTGGAAACATACTGACCTTTGTACCTGCCTTCTTCCTTGATTGACAGCTGCTCATAGATAGAACAAACAGTAACATTGCCTTATATTTTTTAAAAGTTCCTCTGCTAGTTTCTGTTTTGATGAGACGCGAATAAAATGTTTAAAATGATGATGTCTCTTACAATTTATGAAAGTGGGTTTCTGCCGGTATAAAAGACTTTTTCTTTTCTGAAATGGGATGAATTTAGCTGATATTTGAGCGCCTTCTGTGTGTTCTACATAGTGACTAGACCTGGAGGTAAGCCAGGAATAAGATAATGCTTTCAATTTCAAGTTCAATAAAGGAGTTAAACTGAAACATTAGAAATTGCTGCACAAATGATCACAGTCACAGATTGGTGAACTTTGCTGTGCATGCGTGCGCGTGCGTGCGTGCTTGCGTGTGTGTGTGTGTGTGTGTGTGTGTATGTGTGTACGCACGTGCGTGTGCATGTGCAGGCTTGTTCTAAGAAAGCTCTTCATGAAGGATCTTAACTTTAATGGTGGGTGAGTGTTAACTGTGGATGAGCAAGCAGGAGAGTTTTCTTTATTGAGCTGATACTTTACACAAAAAGTAATATAACCCTTCTAGGGGATTACATTGTGTTGGTAGCATGCGAGGCCAGCCCCAGCTACAGTGTGTGTGCAGGTTAGATGAGAGATCTCATTGTGGTAAGGCAGATTGGATCTTGGTGATAAGTGCTTTTGCTAGCTTCCCATTACTTATAGGACAGTGGTTCTCACCCTTGTTGCACTTGGGATCACCTGGAAAGCTCTAATCAATATTGGTGACTGATTCTCATCACTGAAGATTCTGTGTTAATCTTTCTGAAGTTTGGGCTGATAGCCAGATTTTTTAAATAGCTCCTTAAATGATATCAGTGGGTAACCTAAATTGAGAGCTGCTGCTCTAAATATTATATTTACAATTTTAAAGAAGACTTTTCTTTTATTGTGAATGATATTGTGGAAGAGGGGAACCCTGGATCCTGGGAGAGACCAGTTAGATTAATAATTATCAACCTGTCTCCTCTTTAGAAGCACCTGTTGAAAAAGCCAGTGGCTTAATTTCTGCCTGACTCCTTCTAAATCAGGGCTTCTAGGGTAGACCTAGATATTCTGTTTTAATATTTTAAATTCCAAATGTGGGCCAGGATAGAGAATCACTTATTTGAATTATGATGACTTAGAGATATAGTTCAGTATGAAGACCCTGGGTTCAGTCTTCAGTGCTGGAGAACAAAACAGAACAAAACAAGACAACACTTACATCCAAATCAAAGATGGTCTTCTCCTCACCAGGCTGCTCCTAGTGCTCAGGGTTCTGTGTAGGTGAAGAGGAGCAGGGTCTGTGTCTTCACTCCTCTACTCACTCCCCTGTTATTTTAGTTTTTTATTTATTGGAATAAAGATTAGATGAGAGGGGACAAAGATTTGTATGATAGAGACTGTTTTCATTAAGCTGCCTGTGTGGCAAGTGCCCACATGTGCACACAGAACTATATTTTGGAGACCCTGCTGTGCATGTTTTCCTGTGACCTAATTCTCTGTCAGGACTGTGTTGGTACCCTGGCTGCCTCTGCATTGTTTCCTTGGCTCTTGCTTCCAGTAGTCTCCCCATAGTCTGTTAGTTACTGTTGTGTGCTTTATTTCAGATGGCACATGTTTTTGGCTTCTGCAGTGTGACTTGACAAATGGGAGATCTGTAGAACCCAGTGGTGGAAATACTGCTTGCCTAACTGCTGTCTCTGTCCTTCCTTTGCCCTTGTGACAGCTCCTCCATCTTCTTGCAGAATTGTCCAGGCTAGAACCAGTTTCTGTGTTCACAAATTCCCTAAACTCCCGAGGATTTGTGTCAGGTACTCCTAAGACCTCTCCCTGTGTTCAATTCTGGTGGCTAGACCAAGATGGTATGAAGGATTTCTTCATATGTTGCCAAGCCAGTGATTCAGGGGTCAGTGTCCTATTCTTGAAGCCCAGCTAGTCTGTCCACAGTCTTCTGAAGAGCCCTGCCTTTGATCTCATTGAGGTCTAGAGCCCTAAAGCCCAGTGTATTCTGTGCTTATGAATTCTAATTTTTAAAATAGAAAATAGGTTTTGGGATTGTCTTAGTTACTTACTCATTGTTGGGAAAGAATGCTTGTCATCCACAGCTTAAGGAAGGAGAAATTTATTATAGCTCACAGTTTCAGAAGGTCTCACACAGTCCATTCAAGGGTGGCTAGAGATGGTGGAAGCACATAGGAGAGGTCGGCTGGAGAAAAGCTCTTTGCGGTGTGGCAGGAGGAAAGCCAAGTGAGGGAGGAGCAGCGTGCTGTCTGCAGAGCACAGTGAAGGCAGGTGCCTTGAAGAGCCATGACAGTGGTCCAATCTGGTGTGGATGTCAGGCCCTTCTTTTTAGGGTATGGGAAAGTTTGTAGTTCTTAGCTTTAATACCCCACTTGAGTCACAGTTTGAGATAGTACATAACATATCTCAAGATGCTAGAGAAGAAATATAAAAGGAATACCTAGTTTAGGCAAAAAAAAAAATGTTTAGGTCTTGGACATGTTTGTCTTGAAGTTCCCACTGATTATCTTGAAGAGGATGTCCTTGGGAAACTGGATAGGGCAGTGACTAAAACTATGGATACAGATGAAATAACCCAGAGAGGTATAGGTAGTGTGTAGAGTGGAAAACAGGGACAAACTTCAGCAAAGGGAGGGGCTCAGTGGAGGAGAAAGAGTGATGTGGAGTGGTAGGATGAGTAAAGAATGTCAAGGGAAGGGTATTTCAGGAGTGATACTGGCTCGTAATTTCAAATGGCCTGGAAGAGTCACTTAAGAAAATTACTAAAACAGTAGGAATTACCTGGAGATGTACTTGCACTCTTCATAGGAGTGGGAAGGAAGAGCCATTGTGCGCTCTGGCCCTGGCTCCTGCTCATATAGTCACACCCTGTGGTAACCAGCCTGCTGGGCTTGTCTTCTTTGTCCTTGCTCATACTGAGGACCCCAAGAAGCCCAGGCCCCTAGATCACCTTTTGCCTCCCACATTCTACCCCCTTGAGGCTGTTGGTATCTTTTCTCTCTTTCCCATCCTTTCTTTCTTTTTCTTTCTTTTTGGAGACAGGGTCTCCATCTGTAGCCCAGTTTGGACCTGAACTCACTGTGTAACCCTGGCTGGCCTTAGATTCAGGACAATCTGCTGCCTCAGACTCCTGAGTGCTGGAATTACAGGCATGCACCACCACACCCAGTTTTATGTGGTGCTGGGGAATGAACTCAGGTACTTACCATTTGCTGGGCAAGTAAGTGCTTTAACTGTTGAGCTGTTCCTCAAGCACCCTATCCCTCTCTTTCTGAAAGCCTTCTACACTGTGTCTTCTTTGGGGTTCAGAATCACAATCCCTAATCCTCCACCATTTCCCTGAATATTCCTCTTCTTGAGTGGACACCTTGTTCTCCCTGATGATACTTCTTGCCCTGCAAATATTTGTTTGTTTGAGCAGAGTTTCTGTAGTTCAGGTTCTGAACTCACTGTAGCTGGGGCTGGCCTCGAAATCACTGCAGTCCTCCTGCCGTAGCCTCCCAAATGCTGGGATTACAGGCATGCGCACCACCATGCCCGGTGTATGTGGTGCTGGGGAATCGAGCCCTGGGCTTTACTCTTGCTAGGCAACTGTTTTAACCACTGTGCTACTCCTCTAGCCCCCTGTGAACTTTTAAATGACAGCTACGTTTTCCTTTTGGCCTTGATACCATTGTTCCTGGAGGGCTGTGGAAGGTGGGTATCACTGTGCCTGAAAGGGAAATGGAAGGGTGGGTGTCTCCCTTATGACAGTTTCTAACCATTCCCACTCCCTCCTCGATCTTTGAATTTAATGTCACCAGGATCATTGTGGAAAATCAAGTGTGTTCAATGTTTTCTCATTTTACTTGAAATTATGGTTTTCTGTTACTTCAGGACAACTTTCTTTTGTATGTTTTCTAAAGTAATCATGAGCTTTCATACATATGTATTAGATGTGCAGAGATGCTTTAAACTAGTAAAAGTGAAGTTCTGCTCAGTTTACTTCAAGCTCTAATTTTAGTAGTGTTATTCTGGCCTTGTTGTTGTGCTGGAACTTGATTCCAGGGTCTTCACACCGAACTACATCCCCTACTCTATTTATTTATTTATTTATTTATTTATTTATTTATTTATTTTATTTTTAAGGCAAGATCTTGTTAAATTGACCCGGCTGAGCTGGAACTTATAATCCTCCTGCCTCTCCACCTCTGGAGTGCTAGAACATACCTTTGTTTTTTTTTTTTTTTTTTTCTTCTTTGAAACAGTCTTGCTAAGTTGCATAGGCCAGCCTTGAACTGCTGCTTGGCTCCAAGTTGGTGACCCCCGACCTCAGCCTTCCAAGTATCTGGGATTATAGGCATGTAGCACCCAGACAAAACTATCTTTTAAAGCTATTAAAGTGGGAATGGGAAAGGGATGTGATATGTAAGTAAAAAAAAATTAAAGAAGGAAAAAAATATTAAAAATAAGACAGATAACTCCTTACTTACTGTTTTAATCGTATCCTATATATGTCCTTTTTCTGCAGAGGCCTAAATCTTAGTCTAGTGTCAAACTCTTCTCTGAAGAAATTTCTTTAGTATTTTCTCTAAAGAAAAACTGCTTACAGATTCTTTGAACTTTTGTTTCTTTGTAAAATTCTTTTTTATCATTATTTTTGAAAGATAAATAGATGGAAGAATTCTTGGTTGACAGTCCCCCTCTCCCTTATTTAAAGATATTACTTCATCACCTCTTGGATTGCATGGTTTTTGGCAAGAAGTATACTGTAATTTTTAAAATCTGCTTTTCTCTGTATGTAATATGCCTTTTTCTGTCTTCAAAGTTTTATATTTGAATTTCTATAGTTTGACTCTTAGATGCCTAAGTTTGTTTTGTTTTATTGTGTGGTACTGGGGATTGATGCCCAAGTCTGTATGCTGGACCACATCCCGAACCCTTTACTTAGTTTTTAATTTAGAGACAGAGTCTTGCTAAGTTGCCAAGTTGCCCGGGCCGTGCTCACACTTGCTGTCCTTTTCCCTGCCTCAGCCTAAGTGCTGGGAGCGATGATGACAGGAGTTTTTTTCCCATTCCTCTAACATAAGTACATATTTATCCCGATTTGAATATTTCTTGGACCTGTGATTTGATATCTTTTACTTTTCAGGAAACTCAGCTATTAAAATATTTCTTCTGCTTCATTCTTTTTCTCTTCGCAGATTCTAGTTTCGAGGTTGCTCCACTAACAGTATTGAGTAGTTCTTAGATGCTCTCATATTAATTGTCTTATTTTTTTTCTTTCTTTTTATTTTATGCTTTATTTATTGAGACAGAGTCTTGCTCTGTAGCCCAGGCTAACCTTGGACTCACAGCAGTCTCCTGCTTCAGCCTCCTGAGTGCTGGGATTGCAGGCATGCACTACCGTGCCTGGCTTTATGTGGTGCTGGGGAATTGAATTCAAGGCCTCGCAATTGCTAGGCAAGTGTTTTAACAGCTGTACCATTCCTCCAGCCCTAATTCTCTTATTTTTTATTGAGTTGTTTTCTTTCATATTAAATCTTTGTGTTTTAATTTGTATAATTTCTGTTGTTATATCTTTAAATTCCTTGATTGTTTTCCCAGATGTTTGCAGACTACGAGTGACGTCATCTCACAATTTTTTAAAAAGTGTAGTTCTAATATATATATATATATATTTTTGAGACAGGGTCTCACTGTGGAATCCAGGCTGGCCTCGGACTCAGGGCACTCCTGTCTCATCCTCCTGAGTGCTGAGATTATAGGTGTGCACCACCTTCCTTGGCTTATGTGGTGCTGGGGAATCTAACTCAGGTACTTAGTGCTTAATTTAGTGATTGCTAGGCAAGAGCTTTAGCCGCTGAGCCATTCTTCCATCCCCTTATTTCTAATACTTTGATTTGGCTCTTTTGTGTAGCTTCTGTCTCCCCTGAAATTCCCATTGTGTTCACCTCATGTTGTGTGCCTTTCTCTGTAGGTCTGGTCAGCATATTAATCATAGTTATTTTGCCCTTATCTGGTAATTGCGGTATCTGGGTCAGCTGAATCTAGCTGTCATGTTAGTACTGAAATGCCCATCTGAATTTTTAAATTTACTTTTTCAGTGTAAGGTATAAAAAAATTACAGGTTTGGGAAACCATATCACATCACTTTATTAAAGATAGTTGACTTAGTGAGGTATGTTGGTACATGCATGTAAGTCCCAGTTGCTGAACCCATAAGGTCACAAGTGTGAGGCCACCTTCAGAAATTCAGTGAGACTTTTCTTCAAAATGAAAGTTTAAAGAGGCCCAAGGGTTCAGCTCATTAGTAGAGGCTTAGCTAGAGTACATGAGGCCCTTGCTGCAGTCTCTAGTACTGCCGGGGAAGAGGTAGTTTATTGAGCACTAAGGCTGTGTCTAGGCTGGTGGGTAATGCTACCACATCTTGCCAGGCCTAGTAGAAGCACTGTGAAATACAGGTGCAAGGATCCCAAGTTTCACACCCAGCCTGGGGCATTTAGTGACTTAGCAAGACCCTGTCTCAGAACTAAAAATAAAAGATGGGCTGAGGATGTCGTTCAGTGTGAAGGCCCTGGGCTCAGTCTCCAGTACTACCAGAAAAAGCAAAGCAAGGCTAATTAGAAAGAGTTCCGGATAGTTCAGCTTTTGGAGAATTTAAATCCAGGGAGTGCAAGGACATATAGAACGTAGGCTCTGGCAAATTATGTCAAAGAAGAGAAATGAGGTGAGAATCCTGGAGGGCTCTTTCTTCCCCCTTTATTGGTCTTACTTAATGTAAATGTTCCTGGTCACATTTTATGTTTTCCTTAATGTTTAAACACATCTTGAGAAAATCCCTCTCTTTACTTTGGAAAGTCTCTACCACATACCTTGTGGTCCTCCTACACTGTTTCAATATTTTCTCTTTCCTAAGGAGCACTCTGCTGTTATTGGCCGTGGTTTTTGCAGCAGATCTTTGCCGTTTGCTCTGCCCATGGTGAATAAGGAAACCATCGTATAGTCATTCAAGTACAGGTGTACATGACTCTTTTGTGAAGATTGTTAGGGCAAAAGCTTTGTCCATGTGGCCATCTAAAAGGCTTTTTCCTCTCCAGTTTCTATAACCAATTAGGTTCTTGAATACTTCTAGTTAGGTCTTACAATGTGGTAGAATTCTGTGTCACTTATCTAATTAAATTTGAGATTCAGGGCTGGAGGAATAGCTCAGCATTTAAAGCATGTGCCTAGCAAGTGCTGAGTACCCAAGTTCGATTCCCCAGTACCACATAAACTGGGTGTGATGGCACACATATGTAATCCTATCACTTCGGAGGCTGAGGCAGGAGGATTGCTTTGAGTTTGAGGACAGTTGGGGCTAAACAGTGAGCTCAGAACCAGCTGGACTACAAAGTAAGACTGTCTCAAAAAAAATAATAAATTTGAGATTCAGCATTTTGCCATACTTGCTTCATCCGGGGTCTTCCCACTCCACTAATCTTGTTTTAAAAATATTATCAGATTAAGTTGTACGTGTCCAGAGTACCACTCCCCATGTAGTTTATCCAGTATATTATTAGAATTCACTTTAAGGGTTTTTTCCTCTTTTGAGTCTACTGAAACAGGAATTTTTTTCTGATGCATTTATCAATTGTTTAGTGTTTAAATCATATTAAATGTATCTGTTTCTTCAATTATTTCTTTATGGTGAGAGTATTAAATTCATTTCTTGTAGCTTTTTGGAATATGTAGTATACTGCTATCTTTAGTCACCCAACTGTGCAGTAGCACTCAGGAACCTCTTTGTCCTCTCAGTATGAACCCTTCCCTGCCTGTCCCTCCTCGCTGCTCTCCCCAGCCTTTTCTAACCACCATTCTGCTCTGAGCAGCTCTGAGATCCGCTTTTCAGGTTCTGCTTGTGAGTGAGATCATGCCTTACATGTCTTCTGTGCCTAGCTCATTTCATGTAGCATAATGATCTCTGGCTCTATCTACATTGTTCCAAATGACAGGTTTCATTTTTTTTTAAAGGCTGAATAGAATTTCCTTATATAAATATGCTGCATTTTTCTAACCTGTTCATTAGTTGGTGGATACTTAGGTTATTTCCAGTTCTTGGCTGTTGTGATGAATAGTGCTGCAGTAAACAAAGAGCATGGGCTCTTCCACACACTGGTTATACACCTTGCAGTGGGATTGCTGGATCATATGACAATTCTGTTTCTTTATTCTCTCTCTCTCTCTCTTTTTCATGTCATGTTGGGGATTTAGCTCAGGGCCTTGTTCGTGCTAGACAAGTGCTGTGCCACTGAGCTATACCCCCAACCTACATTTAAGTCTGTAATGTATTTTAAATTGTTTTTGTAACTGATGAAGGATAGGAGTCTAGTTTCATGCTTCTTGTTTTTCTTTTTATTATTTACCAGCTTGGGTTCAGTTTTAGTGCTAAGCCTAAATGACCAAGACAGTCTTGAGCAGAAAGAACAAAGTACAATTGTCACACTACTTCACTTCAGAATAAACCACAAAGTTGTGGTATTCAAGACAGCATAAAATTGCCATTAAAAATAAATACATTGGGAACAGAACAGAAAGCCTAAAAGTAAATTCATCATCTGCAAGCCCCATTGATCTTTGACAAAGATAGTAAAAATAGGTGTTGGCGAAAAGACAGTTTTTATTTCAAAGAAGGTACTTGAACAACTGGATATCCACATCCAGAAGAATGAAACTAGAGATGGGAGCGTAGCTCAGCGGCTAAAGCACTTACCTAGCATGCACAAAGCCCTGGGCTCAATTCCCCTGCACACCATACACATTATTGGGCACACATCTGTAATCCCTGCACTCACAAGATTGAGGCAGAAGGGTCACTCTGAGTGTACCCTGGGCTGCATAGTAAATTGTGTTATTGAATTTTATTAAATCCTTTTCTGAATCTGTTGAAATAGTCACTTTTTTCCCCCTTTGTTCTTTTGAGTTACTACAGACTTGTTTATGTTGAACCATCCTTAGGATGAAGCCCACTTGATCATAGCAAAGAACCTTTGTAATGTGCTGAGGATTCAGCTTTCTAGCATTTTGTTGAGAATTTGTACATATATGTTCACCAGTGATCTTGACCTTTAGCTTCCTTTTTTTTGTTGTTACCCTCTGTCTGGTTTTGGTATCAGAGCAAAGCTTTCCTCATAAAATGAACTTGGAAGGATTTCCTTCGGTTTTTTGGAAAAAATTAAGGAGAATTGTTATTAGGTGTATGTTATGTATGTTTGCATGTATGTACACATGTATGTATGTATTTATTGATTGATATAAGATCTTGCTGCTCTGCAATCCAGGATGGTCCTGAACTCACAGTGGAGCCCAAGCTGGCGTTAGACTCAGAGTAATCCTCCTGTCTCATCCTCCTGAGTGCTGGGTACAGGTGTACACCACCACGCCTGGCTTATGTGATGCTGGGGAATCAATTCAAGTACTTAGCACTTGCTAGGCAAGCACTGTAACAGCTGAGCCATTTCTCCAGCCCCTTGTCTTCTAGGTTACCAGAGTTGTTGCCATACAGTGTTCATATTAGTCTCTAGTGATCTTTTATATTTCTGTGGTACCAGTTATAACATCTTCCTTCTCTGATTTTAATGATTTGTGTCTTCTCTCTCAGTAGCTACGAGGTCTTTTTTTTCAATTTTATCTTTTTAATGAAATATCTCTTAATTTTGTTGACCTTTTCTATCAGTTTTTTGTCTTATTTTTGCTCTGATGATGATGATTATTATTATTACTATTATTATTATTATTATTTGTACTGGGGATTGAAACCAGCTTTACACTGAGCTACATCTCATAACATTTTTTCTATTTTATTTTGAGATAAGTTCTCTAAATTGCCCAGGCTGGGCTGGAGCTGAGAATCCTCTTGCCTCAGTCTCCTAGAGTGATGAGATTACAGACAAGCACCATCTCCCCAGCAGAATAAAATGCATATGTCTGTGAAACTCAGATTCCTGTTAAGATACAGAACTTTATTCCAAGTTGCTAAGAGTTTAAAAAATTTTCATTTTTGAATATGTGATAATAAAGGGTACCTAAATTAAGAAAATTAGTAACTGTGTCGATTTAAAAAAATTCTTAGCTGGGCCTTGTGGTCCCATTGCTTTGGGTGGCTGAGGTAGGAGGAACACAAGTTTGATCCCAGCTTGGGCAACTCAGTGACTTAGCTAGACCTGGTCCCAAAATGAAAAATAAAAACGGATTGGGAATATAGCTCAGGGTTAGGGTCCTGGGCTCAGTACCTAGTACCTATACCCTCCCCCGCCAAAACATGTTTCTTTTGCTTGTAGTTCAGATAGTTTCCAAGTTTTTTTTTCTTTCTATTTGATTAAAGAAATACTTAGCAAGTTCTCAGATAATTAAAAATAATTTCTAGCCAGTCATTGAGGTATATACCTGTAGTTCCCAGCTATTTGGTAGGCAAAAGCAAGAGGATTATTTGAGACCAGGAGTTTGAGTCAAACCTGGGAAACATTTAAAAAAAAATCTTATAGTAGAATACAATGCTATAAAATCAGGATTTAGTGTATTAATAATAAGATTTTTACCATAATCACCCTCTGTTGCTATGTAATTAACCTGTGAGAAAAATTATTATGAGTATAAACAATAGTAACAGAATGGTACCTGAACTCTCTTACTCTAGCGATAATGAAAGTTTATATGGCTAGAAGTGTTTTTATGAAGTGATTTTTAAAACTATAAACTATCATTTATCTAATAAAAGTATATGTAAATCAAAGCTTTATATGTTGTGACAGTCACAATATGTAACATTTATGTTGCTTTGATTAAATGAGTATATTTGATTTGATATAGATGAAATTAAATTAGAACAGCAATATTGGAGTTTTAAGTTTGTATGCATTTGTTTTCAGAGTAATATGATAAAATTTCAAGTAAATGTTACATTATAATGTTTTAAGCAATATAGAATTCAAGTACAAATTCAAGAAGGAGAAAGAAAAATAAGTTTCTATTAATTGGTAGTTTATGCTTTAAAAAATACAGCAGATACTGTAACCACTTACATTATCAACAGTACATATTAGCTATTTATTTTCTTATTTATTTAGAGGCAAGGTCTTGCTCTGTGGTCCAGGCTAGTTCTGGATTCAGTATATAGCTTGTGCTGTCCTTGAACTCATGGCCATTCTCCTACCTCAGCCTCTTGATACTACAATGCCCACCTAATCTTCATGTGGTGCTGGGGAATTCAGTCCCAGGGCCTTGCTCACTTGTTCATGTGTCTTAGTTACTTGTTTGTTGCTGGAGCAGAATACCCAACATCTACAACTTAAGGGGTGGAATAATTTTTATTTTAGGTCACAGTTTAAGAAAGTCTCACACAATCCATTTGTGGGCATCCTCCAAAGGTGGAAGCACATGGTAAGAGGCTAGTTGGAAAAACACTCTTTGTGGCACGGCAGCCAGCCACGTGAGGAAGGAAGGACAGCGCTACCTTTTCAGCTCACGGTGTTTGGCTCTCGCAACCAGTTTCCACCTTTTAACAGCACATGGTTTCATAGGTATCCCACTAACAAGGAAGCTTTGGGAGACTTTTCATATCTGAACTATAACATTCTGTCCCTTGCCCCCAAAATATACATGTTGCCTTCAGGCAAAATGCATATAGTCCTTCTCCAAGAGTTGCCAAATTTTTAACAATTCCTGCACTGTGAAAAAGTCCAAGTTCATTGTTTCCTCTGAGACTCAGCCAAACTCTTAGTTGTGAGTCTCTGTAAAAATCAAAGAAAAGTTAAATACTGCCAACATAAAATGAAACATTCCCACTCCAAAAGAGAAGAATATGAGGATAGAAAGCGATCAGACTTAAATACGTTCTGGCAGGGCAAAGGTTAAAGCATTTAGCTCTGTTGAATCCTGTAGCTCTGTGTTTAGTACTTAGGGTAAACTCTGGTGATATGTGAGCTCCAAAGGGCTTGGTTGGCCCTGTCCCTACAGCACTGCCTCCAGCTATAAACTGTACCGTTTCTCCATTGGGCTGGTGATGTTCACAGCCTGTATTTTTCCTCAGTGGATGGTCTGTGTTTCTGACACCCCCAGATTTCTGGTGTCTCTGCTGCATTTTAGGCTTCTCCTTCACAGCTTCACTCACTGCCCTCCCAGGGTCACACTGCTTGACTCCAAGGCCTTCCTCTGAAATCTGGGTGGAAGCCTCTACAGCCCCACTACTCTTGTGCTGTTCATGCCTGTGAAATCAGCACCATGTGGATGTTGCCAAATTTAGCCACTAGCTTCAGCAGCAGTATGGCCGCCTTGAACAATTATTGCTGAGGCTTTTGAGTTCTTAGGTGGCTGAACTCCAGCAAACATTTCTCTCTTTGACCCTACAGGATGCCCTGGGGTACTCTTCTCAGAGTATGGTCTTTTGTCTTTCTATCATTTACTTGGAGAAGAATGGGTCTTGTGGATTTTTGAGATTTCCTCAAGGCATTTTTAAAAAAAATAATCCTGATTACCAGCGCTTGGCTTCTTTTAAATGCTAATCTGTTCATAACAGCTATGTTCTGCTGCCCCACCTTTGCAACCCCTTCCAGTCTTTACATCATTTTCTCTGCCATTTTTCCCTGCTTTTCATCCTAGAGTTGGCTAAGAGCCACAAGCAGTACCCATGCGACAGCATAAACACTAGGCATCCTTGAATTTTCCTCTACCCAATTAAGTAGTCCACTGACCTTAATGTCAGCTTCAAGCAAAGTACAAGGACAGGGACAAAATGCCAACACAGATTTTGCCAGAGTGTAACATGCATGACTTCTAGACCAATTGCCAGTAAAGTCCTCCTTTCCATGTGTAATATCTTGAGCCTGACCTTTTTAATCCACACTTCTATTAGTATTTTGGTCTTCTGAGCTTTGACCAGTTCTTCCCATCACACTCAGCTCAGAGAATTCTAAGGCTTCTTTAGCTGACTTTCTCAAGCCTTCCCAAACTGTCCCTCAAACCAGTTCTTACAGCTTTCAGACCACATGGTCAGATAAAGTCACAGCAACAACTCTACTTCTGGTACCATTTTCTGTCTCAGTTATTTTCTCCTTGCTGGAACAGAATACCTGACACCTACAACTTATGGAAGAAGTGATTTATTCCAGCTCACAGTTTCAGAAGGCCTCACAGTCTGTTCATGGGCAGCCATGAATGGTTGGAAGCACATGACAGAGACTGGCTTGAGAAAAGCTCTTCATGGCGTGGCAAACTGAAAGCCAAGTGAGGGAGGAAGGGTGGGGCTGCCCCTTTAGTTTCCATTCCAGTGATCTGCCTGGTTTGGGTGAAGCCCAGTGCTGTGCCTCTTCCAGCCAAGCCTACGTCTTAATAAAACATGGTTCCATGGGTATCCCACTACATACACATACAGGAGGGTTTGGGGGGACATTTCAAATCCGAACTATAATAGCACATTGGGCAAGCACTCAACTACTGAGCTCTTCCCTCAGCCCCAATATTAGCAATTTATATTTTTCAGTGCTGGGGATCAAATCCAGTTTCTCCTGCATGTTGCACACGTACTGTCCTGCTGAGCTGCATCCCTAGCCCTAGCAGTGCATTATCAGAGTAACTAAATGACTATGTTGATTTGGTTTAATGAATACACTTTAAAAATGATGTGCTATTTTCTTTTAGAGTGACACTGTGTATATTAAGTCAGACTTGGCTAGTTAAGTCAGTTGGTTAGAGCGTGGTACTAATAATAAGTGAGAAATAACAACAGGCCGGAAACTGAAGCTCCTATTCTGCCTCAAGATTAGCTCTGTTTTAGTGAATAGGTTGCTGCAAGGGGAGAGGAGGTGGAGAAACTGTGCGTGGGAGGTGCTGCCAGACTGGACCCGAGGTATACATGTCATGTCTGTTCTCTTCGCTAGCTGAAAGCCAGTGGCATGACTTCATTGCGTAGGAGACTAGGATATATGATCTGCCAGTATGGCTAGGAAGCAGAAGAGAATGTGGATTTTATTTAGCAGCAAGCAGTCTGTACCAGAAGCATCATATGTGTGCGTGAAAGTCCTGCATTTACTCAGATAATTGGTGTCACGTAGGCAGAGGGCTGGGAGTTTGTGTAGTGGTGAAAACTTCCTATTGCAAAGAGGCACTATTCCATTGTCAGTGGTGACCAAGTATTCATTAAGTCTGTGTCCTAAGCTGAGGTTACCGGAGCTGCAAAAGAGCTTCCATTATTTATACAGTCAAAACTGAAAGCAGGGGCTGAAGGAATAGCACAGTGGTTAAAGCACTTGTGTAGCAAGCATAAGGCCCTGAGTTCGATTCTTCAGCAACACATAAGCCAGCTGTGCTGGCGCATGCCTGTAATCCCAGCACTTGGAGGGCTGGGGCAGTAGGATTGCCTTGAATCTAAGGCTAGCCTAGACTTCATATTGAGTTCAGAACCAGCCTGGGCTACAGAGTAAGACCATGCCTCAAAGAAAGAAAGAAAGAAAAAGAAAGAAAGCAAGAAAGAAGAAAGAAAGGAAAGCAAACAGTGAATAATTCACTAAGCAGAAAGTTGTATGGTAAACAGGCCAGATATAAAAGTGCCGAGAGAAAGGAAGAGGCGACTGGTAGCGTTCCCTCTTTCCCCACTCAGATGTAGACGCCCGCTGCGCACTACAGCCTGTGCTCCTTTTGGTAAAACAGTAAAGAGCAAGAAATTGACATACAGATTCCAAAGTCCACAGTGCTGTGGGCAAGAGAAGTAGATCTGATAATTGCATAAACATAAAGCTTCAAAATTGGAAAAAGATAGGTGATGGCGGGAAATCCTGTAGGGAATTCAGGCCCAAGTGTTGCATGTAGAGTCCATGTAGAACACACAGGGCAGTGAGGCAGGGAGCTGCTTGCTGTTGGTATTGCCTTGGAAGGAAGGGAGGGAAGGCAGATGGAGGGCCAGGTAGGTGGTGGGTCATTTTCAACCGAAAGCAAAGTTTGGCTTAATTTTGTCATTAGGTGGAGACTCGTGGGATGTTCCTGAGCCAACAAGAGATACAATAAAAGTGTTAAAATGAAGTCTGCAAACTATTAGGCAAACACAGAGCCTGGCAGCCTGCAGGTAGGGCCTGGAACACTACAAGCTGACTCTGTGTTTTACACATCTCCACTCAGGAAGTGGCCTGAGCAGAGACAGTCCTGTGCAGACGTGAAAGCTGGGCAGGCTTTGGGGGTGGTCAACAGAAGCCTTGCTGTCAGTGTGGAGCTCCCACACGCCTGCTGGTTGTGGCAGGGGCTACGCCTTGAAGGAGAAGGGGCCTCCTCTCCAAATGAACTGATAGATCGCTGTGAGTTAGTTACAGATCAGGTGCCAGGTTGTAGGTAGTCTCCACTGACTCTGTGGCCTGAGTTTTTATTTTGTGTCTGACTCCTCAGACTATTAGCTATTAGCCAACATAAAGTAATAAATGAACAGAAATATGTCTTCTTTGTTATGTATATTATTGGCTTTGTTTTATGATTTTATACATATGGGGTCTTCCTGCCCTGTCTTTAAAAACATTATCACCATAGAAATTTAGAGTATATGAAGAAGTAAAAGTAGTATAATTAGCCCCTGGTACTTTTACCTAACTTTAGAATTACACACTTAACCTTGTTTTTATCATCCTTACCTTGTAAGTTAACAGTGAGTGGCATTTTATCTCTAGATACTCCCTTAGGTGTTGAAGTTCAGGGCATGGTGGTTTTTTTGTTTTGGTTTTTTATTGCCTTTTACAAAATACCCACTTCCCTTTTTATAGATGTTATGTTTCGTTATTTCTTTCTTTCTTTTCTTTTCCTTTTTTTTTTTTTTTTTTTTTACAGGGTCTTGCTCTGTAGTCCAGGCTAGTCATGAACTCACTATATAGCCCAGGCAGGCCTCAGATGTATGGTAATCCTCCTGCCTCAGCCTTCTGAGTGCTGGGATTATAGGCGTGCACTCTCACGTCCAGCTTATGTGGTGCTAGGGGATTGAACTCAGCATTCTTTAAAAAAAATTTTCTTTTTATTTTCCATTTTATTGATATGAACAAGTGCAAAATTTAAGGGTTACAATGTAGTTGAGCATTTTGTGCACATACGTATCCTGTCAAGGTGACAAGGGCTTTCCCACTCTCCTTTTGTCCCTCCCCCTCCCCATCCCTCCCTCCCTCCTTCCCCACCCTACTCCCCTCTTTCACTTTGTTTTTAGTCGGAAGTTCCATAGGAGTTGTGATCTGGGTCTCTCATATCAGAGAGACCATTCGATGTTTCACCTTCTGCTTCTGACTCAGTTCACTAAGCATGATGTTCTCGTTTCTTCCATTTGCCTGTAAAAGCCTCCATGCTGTTGGACTTTATAGATGCATAGTATTCCATTGTGTATACATACCACAGTTAGTGTATCCACTGGTCTGTTGATGGATATTTTGGTGACGTCCATATTTTAGCTATAGTTAGTTGTGCTGCTATGAACATGGGTATACATATATCTGTTGTGTGTTGTTTTGGTCTCTTTTGGATATATTCCCAGGAGGGGTGTTGCTGGATCAAAGGGGGTATTTATTTCTAGTCTTTTGAGAGATCTCCATGCTTCTTTCCAAAGTGGTTGTATGAATTTGCATTCCCACCAGCAGTGCAGGAGGGTTCCTTTCTCCCCACATCCTCACCAGCAGTGATTGCTATTTGACTTGTTGATGTAGGCCATTCTCACGTGGGTGAGATGGTATCTTAGCATTGTTTTGATTTGCATTTCTCTTATGGCTAGAGATGTTGGACATCTTTTCATGTATCTGTTGGCCACTTGTACTTCTTCGTGAGTGAACTCTCTCTTCGTTTCATTCACCCATCTTTCAATAGGATCCTTTATTTTGTTTGGCTTACTTTTCTTCAGCTCCCTGTATATTCTAGTTATGAGCTTCCTGTCTGAGATGTTGGTGGCGAATATTTTTTCCCAGTCTGTTGGTTCTCTTTTTACAATGTTGATAGTGTCCTTTGCTGTACAGAAACTTTTTAATTTGACAAGATCCCATTTGTTGATAATGGAGATAATTTCTTTTGCTCTTGGTGTCTTGTCAAGGAAGTCTTTGCCTACCCTATGTCTTTTAGATATTTGCCTAATTTGTCTTTTAGAAGGTTTAGTGTTTCATTTTTAATGTCTAGGTCTTTGATTCACTTTGATTTGATTTTGGTGCATGGTGATAGGTGTGTGACTAGATTTGTTCTTCTGCATGTGGATGTCCAATTTTCCCAGCACCATTTGTTGAACATGCTATCCTTTTTCCATTGTATGCGTTTGGCCCCTTTGTCGAAGATTAAGTAATTGAGGATATTTGGATTTGTTTCGGCATCTTCAGTTCTGTTCCACTGGTCTGTCTGTCTATTTTTCTGCCAGTACCAAATTGTTTTTTACAACTATTGCTTTATAGTATAGTCTGATGTCTGGAACTGTAATGCCTCCTGCTTTGGTCTTTGAACTCAGCATTCTAACGGCTGTGCTGTTCCTCCAGCCTCCCAAACCCACTTTCCTTTAATGTCGTTAGCAACCTTGTGAGTACTCTCATTTTCCTGATTGGTGCATTTATTTTACGCTATGTGTGATTAGAATCCAGGTCTATATGTCTGTTACATAAGTTTGTAAATGATTGCTACTTCTCTTAGCTTCTTCATCTCTTTTTTTCTTGCTTTTATTTTGTTTTCTTTAAATGACACCAGGTTGTTAGTGTTCTGTCAATTTGGATAGCCTGGATGCAATTGGTTAAGTCTCTGTTTAGGCTTGGAGAACTGCTGGGATCCCCAGTAACTCCTGACTTTTAGACTTGAACATGTATTTTGCAGGTATTTTCTCCCAATCCATGGCTTGTCTTCAGTTTCTAAAGTGACTCTCCCTCCCACCGCCGAGCAGGGAGATTTTGTTGTTGTTTAATCTGACTTGGTAGGTTGCCAAGTATCACCATCAAACTAAAGGGTATCTAAAATTTTTCTTGTAGTTTCTCCTGTGTTGTCTTCTGAAAGGCCTACAGTTTTGCATCTTTTGTTCAGGTCCATGATGCAGGCGTGCCAGGTGCAAGGTCTGTGCCTGAGTCCTCTTTGCATGCGGCCTTTCTGGCTAGCCAGTATGATTTGTTGAAATCTGTCCATTTCCTCTTGCTTCCCTTTAATCTTATGTCCAAGATTGGGTGACTCTGCTGTGTGGACAGTTTTTGTACACTCCTGTTCATCAGCCGTTGATTTAGTCTTTACTGATCTAACTGGTTAAAAGATCACATACAGGTTTGTGGTTTTTGAAATTATTTCTATCACTGTGGCATCCAAGTTCCTCATCTGGGAATCGTGTGCTCATATGTGGCCTTTTTCGTTTGGGAACTCAAGAAAATCCATAGTATCCTGAAGAAATTATTTGTTTATTATTAATATGGTTGCAAACTTTTTCTTAGTTGGCTTTGTCTTTGTTTTTCTCTTGAAGCTTTATGTTGTAGTCAAAATATAAATAGTCTCTTTGTGGATGAATTTTGAATTTCTGAGCCATGCATAGTCAAACCTTTCTTAATCTGGTATTTAAAAATAATTCCTTCGCTTAAAATAATTACTGGTTTTCTTTTATTTTTTATAGATAATATGTCTTTTTGTTTTGTTTGTCTTGTTTGAGGTAGAGTCTTGCTCTGTAGTCCAGGCTTGTCCTGAATTTACTGTGGAGCCCAGGCTGTCCTCCAGCTGAAGCTAGTCCTTCTGCCTCAGCCTTGTGAGTGCTGGATTATGGGTGTGTGCCACCCTGTCCAGCTAATCTTTGTGTGATCTTGGGAGCCAGTCAGCCCAGGTTTTACAGTTGCCAAGCAAGCTCTGTAACCACTGAGCGGCCCCCCAGCCTGGGGCCCTCCTCCCCTTTGTTTCTTTTTGTGCTGGGGATTAAACTTTCCATCTAAGTCTAATTGCCCAGGCTGAGTTCCAGTTTGAAGTCTTCCTGCCTCGGCCTCCCAGAATGCTGGGATTAAGATATGTGCCACGGTGCTTGGACCATTCTTGCTTTAAAACTTTGTGAAGTAGTTAAATTGTTTTTGGAAAATTAATATTTGACTATTTCATTTTGCCCTATTTTTTTTTTTTTTTTTTGAAACAGGGTTTCATTCTGTAGCCCAGGCTGGTCCTGAACTCACGATGGAGCCCAGACTGGCCTTTGTCTCAGCCTCCTGAGTGCTGGGATTATAGGTGTGTGCCACCATGCCTGGCTTATGTGGTACTGGGGAATTGAACTTGGTACTTAGTGCTTGACTTAGTGCTTGCTAGGCCAGCACTTTAACTACTGAGCCATTCTTCCAGCCTGATTTTGCCCTAATTTTTAAAATTCATCTTTCAAAATAGTATTTTTTTATCATGGTAAAATACCTGATACCAGATTTATTGTGGGGATTTCACCACCACACAAGCGCCAGGGGAGAGGAAAGGTGAGTGCGTGGATGGTCCTCCTTGTCCCAAGAGTACCAGGCACAGCCGGGAGCTTGTCAAAGCAGGAACTCACTTTATTGAGGAAGTACAGCCACTTATATAGGAAAGGGGAAGAATGTGGCAAGGAAGGGAGAGCAGTTTATTTTACGTGGTGTCCACATAAGCAGGCGTTGGCCCAGTCAGTGGGATGTTCACACAGGCAGGCTCCAGGTGTTCATAGCAGCAGTATTGAGATCACGCATGGTCCACGAGGGCGGAACTGGCTTGGCCCAATCATCCTTCTTGGTAAACACCCAAGGCGAATGCCCTCGGAACTTCCGGCAGGCGCCATCTTAGATATCACCCCACAGAGTCCCCCTCCTTTGTTATAAAAGACATTGTGGTCAAAGGTCTCAGCCCTGTTTGCCATCCCATCATTAGGTTGGGAGCCACGGTGCATGCCATGACATTGTTGTCCCCAGGCCTGGGATATCCTCCTGGGAATGCGCCTGTCTTAGGTTGTCCTCACTCTGAGGATCTTACCTGTCATTGGCTGCCATCCCAGCTGCCAGAGGAGTGAACAGGTGGAGGGGGCACCCAGATTGATGGAGGGGCTCTGAAGAACTTGTGGACATTTATAGGTGGCATCGCGGGAGTGAAGGGCAACTTAGGTGGACACCTGTTGGACCTGGATGGAATCAAGGCGAACTCTGACAAACTAGAGAAACTTGTCAGTAAGGCATGGGCCAAATGTTAAAACAATCAAAAGTAATATCAGTGGTCTGGCCAAGGCAGAAATAAGAGCAGTCAACCATGGAGATGCCGAGAATAAGCATTGATACAGACGTTCCTGGACAAAGGTAAAACTGGGTCTGAAGAAGTTGGGCTCACAGGCAGGGAACTTGACACCCATAGCCAGCTGAACAATCATCAACGGCAGTTTGGCTGGAGGAATCCTTATCAAATGAGCCTCCCAACAGGTCGCATAGGTTGAAGGAGAAAGAAGGTAATGTAGGTGGTATCCGGGGGCCCGTGGTAGTATTAACCGCAATGGTATGGCCCGTAGTCACATCAGAGAGGACGCATGTAAAGTTGTCAATCATGTGAGGAGAATAGGGAGTGGAAATAATGGGAGGGAGGGCCATCAGTAGGGTAAGGGTGATATACTTATGCATCTGAAGGCACAGGTGGGTGTCCCATAGAGTTTAACAAAGGAGCCGGGTGCTCACCTTGAGGGGAAGAGAAAAAGGGAGCATGCCAAAACAGGTCAAATAAAGGGTTGGGGAGATATCCTTGTCACCCTTTGGGGCTGCAGTCTCTGAGACTATGGCGTCTTGTGGTTGTGCCCCTGCTGGGGCAGCATGGCCCTCTCTGGGAGGGAGGTATTTTAAGTTTCTGGTTGGTACCCAGAGGGGATTGGATTGGCATGTCGGGAAAATGCACCCAAAGCCACGACCCATTGTTAGGAGAGGGACCATTCCACTGGCCAGTGAGGGGATCTTTCCATTTGACCATGAAGCTCCGTCTACATTACGCCAGGGGCCCATGTTTCCGTTTTGTCCACGGGGTATTTCCTCCCACCCCCAGAATTGTGGGGCTGAGCTTTAGCTTCCAGCTTAAGGGGATTTCCTCTTTACGGAGGACTGTT
This sequence comes from Ctenodactylus gundi, assembly GCA_004027205.1. Classification (NCBI taxonomy): domain Eukaryota; kingdom Metazoa; phylum Chordata; class Mammalia; order Rodentia; family Ctenodactylidae; genus Ctenodactylus; species Ctenodactylus gundi. Next base: position 182,816 of record PVKB01001115.1, read on the forward strand.
CTATCTGCCCCAGTATCAATGAGGCAATGAAAATTTTTACCATTTATACAAATGTCCATTTTGGGCCTGAGGCCTTCCACCAATGGCAGTGTCCAATTGGCTCGAATAGGTCTTTGAAAACCTTCTTGGGGTAACGGGGCTGGAGGTTGGCCCCCCACCTCACCCCCCAGTTTAAAGGTTTCCCATCCTTGTCAAACTTTGAATGACAATCCTTGAGCCAATGAAAGCCTTTCTTACAACGGGGGCAAGGAGATTCAGGTGTTCGGGAGGTGGCCGCGGATGAAGGACCTGGCAGGGGTGGGGAGGGAAGGAGGGCATAGGACATTCCCTCTTGAAATGGCCTGTTTGGCCACAGTTGAAGCAGGCCTTTGATTTTTGCTTTGCGGCAGGGCCGAGAAAGAGAGCCTGTGAGAAAGCCTGGGTTAAAGCCTGGGTTTGAGCTTTTAATGCCATGGTGAGAGATTGGGCCTGATGGGCCTTTGTTCCCACATTCTTAGCTGCAGTGATCCACTTTTCCATTGACCAATCTTTAAGGCCAGCACACACCACCCTGTGGTCCACATTCATGCTGTCCCAGACCAGAGCCTTAGCAAACTGGTCTCAGAGCAGGCTAACAGGGAATTTCCTTTGGAGGCTTTTTCCAACTCGATCTATGAAGGAGGCCAGATCTTCCCCAGGCTTTTGGGTTATTCCAGCCATGGGGGCCTCCAGGGGCCCTTCCTCCAATTTGTCCAAGCGGCCAGGCCTAGGGCCCTCACTTGATCAGTGTAAGGCACTTGAATGGTGGCCTGCTGAGGGCCGGTGGCAAACTAGTCATTTGTGCCCGACAACATGCCAAAGGTAATTGGAATGGCTGGGTTGGCGTTTTGGTGTCTCCCCGCTTGGGCATGACATTCTTCCTTAAAGAAGGCACACCACTTAATGAAGAGAGGACCAGGCAGGACAGCCCTGCACAAGGAGTGCCAATCCTGGGTGGTGCATTGTTGGTGAGCTAACCCTTGTAGGATTGTCTTGGCCCAACTCTTTTTTAGTTAGCTCCTTGAGGTCTGAGGGCTCCCAAGGGTACCGGTTGGCTCGTTGGTTGCCCCCCCCACCCCACCCCAACACACACACGTGAGCGGGCAGGGGAACATAAGGAGGCGGAGTAACAGAGGAAAGGATTGGTTGGTGTGGGGGAAAGAGTCTCCGGCAAGGATTCGCCTAGGCAAGCCGGGTCGTCAGCCATCGGGCTTGGGGAGGGTTTTGAATCACCAGCAGAGGCAGAAGAAAGGGCAGGCTACAGGGTGGGGTAGGAGGAGTCAGAGGACTCATTGGCAGGAGGGGCAGTAGCACCAAGAGAGGTTGCCAAGCTGCTTTGAAGGGCAGATAAGATAGGATAGAAAGTAAGTGGGAAGGTTAGATCTCCCAGAGTCTCCCCACTCTGTGCCAGCTTATGAATGTGGCGCCAAGAGTCCCAATCGAAGAGGTTGGAGGAGGAGATCCAGGGGACCACACCCAGAATGACCCCCCAGACCACAGCTGCCTGTTTATCTGTAATTTCTAGGACTCGGCTCCAAAGGAGACATTTCAGCGCTTTAAGCGCAGGCTCAGTTTGCTTAAAAGTTGCACTTCCCATCTTAGGGGTCACTCACCCTGAAGACCGCTTGGCCTCTCCTCCAATGGGTCCACTCAGTTGGGCCCCACATTGGTTGCCAGATGTGGGGGTTTTGCCACCACACAAGGGCCAGGGGAGAGGAAAGGTGAGTGCGTGGCTGGGCCCCTTATTCCCAAGAGTACCAGACCAAGCCGGGAGTCTGTCGAAGCAGGAACTCACTTTATTCAGGAAGTAGAGAAGCTTATATAGGGTAGAGGGAGAATGTGGCAAGGAGGGGAGAGCAGGTGATTTGACATGGTGTCTACCTAAGCAGGCGTTAAGCCAACCAGCGAGATGTCCATACAGACAGGCGCTGGGCGCTTGCAGCAGTAGTATTGGGATCATGCCCAGTCCACGAGGACAGAAATGGCTTGGCCTAATCATCTTCCTTGGTAAACACCCGAGGTGGCCACCCCTGGGACTTCCAGTGGGCGCCATCTTAAATATCACCCAACAATTTATGACCTTAGCTATTTTTACATATACAGCTGACTGGTATTCAGTACCTTCATGTTGTTCTGCAGTGGTCATCTCCAGCTCCAGAAAGCTTTTCATCCTGTGAAGCTGAGGTTCTGCACCTGTTCACCATGCCCACTCCCTCCCCTTACTACAGCCACCGTTGTACTCTCTGTCCCTATGACGTTGGTCACCGTAGGTATCAGAGTAGACAGAATTACTCATCCTTGGGCTGGTGACTTCCTTAACTGGAGTGATGCAGTATTTGTCCTTTTGAGGTGGGTTATTTCACTTAACTATATCCTCAAGGTTCATCTGTGTTACACTAAATACCAGGATTTTCATTTTTTAGGACTGAATAATTTTCCACCTTATTTAATGACTACATGTATTTTTTGTCTCAGGAGGAAACTTCCCTGACATTGTTAAGTACTAGATTTCATCTTTAGGACCATACTTATGCACTCACGCACATGCACACACACGTGTGCACGTACACGTGTATCCACTCTTACTAATCGTTGGTACTCACTGTAATTCTTATTTTCTTTTTGTCTTTTTGTTCCTAAAAAGTTATTTTTATTAGTAGATATTTGCAATTACAATTTATGACTATGAATAAAACATAACAGCTGAATGTGTTTCACCTGTTTTATGATATTTTACTGGTTAATACGTCAGTGCCAAAACTTTGGATGGCTTTCTTAGGGTGGGACAGTCATTAGTAATGTAGTACGTATGGTATTTAGCTTTTCCTTGTTTCACAGTTGTCCATTTTAGCTTGAAAGCATTTTGAAGCCTGCAAATGTGCATATTCATCGATTTATTTTAATAACCAGAGTTTGGGAATTAGGATAATGTAAATGTTGTTGTGATGACAAGCGCTATAAACATCAGCAAACACGTGGGAAGGAAGGCCTGTGATGCGTGTCCCCCACGTTTCCTTTGCTTTTGGATAACAGTTGAGCTGTGTCTGTATTTATGTATCTCCCCAAATCTACCAAGTGAAAAGGAGTCTTCACTTGTAAAACACAAAAAAGAATGTTTTTTCCTTGTCTTTTAGGTGTATCTAGAATTAAATAAGAACATTTGGTATTTTCTAATTGGAAAGTAATGATAAAAGAAGATATCATAAATGTATAACTGTGATATTGATCTATAAGTAAATGGCTTAGGAAATAACACAACTAAAAAAACTTTCAAGTTCGTTTTTGAGGACATGTTGAATATAGCATTTTTTCCTGTAGTCCAGGCTGGGCCTAAACTCACTATGTAGCCTAGGCTGCCTTCAAGCTTAGCGTATGTGGTATAAGGGAATTAAACCCAGGGCCTTGCACTTGCTAGGCAAGCGCTTTAACCACTGAGCTACACTTCATCCTGACCATAGCTGTTTTGAATTTAAACTAGAATATTTGCTTTTTAACCAAACTGTTATAGATGTGATTCAGGAAATAGAGCTTAAAATGAAGTGTGTCTTTTTATTCTTGTTTTTATGATACTGGTGCCCAGGGCTTTTATTCACATTCAGCTATGTCTGCAGCCTATTTTTATTTTTGATTTTGAGACAGGGTCTTGCTAAGACCCTAAATTGTCCAGGCTGTGCTCAGACTTGTGGTCCTCCTGCCACAGCCTCCCACAGTGCTCACCTGAGATGTTAGAGGTATGTGAAGTACCTTTCCAGTAGTGGAGTGTGTTCTAAGAAGCGTTTACATGGGGTTTCTCAGGCCGCTGTATTCAGGAAAGGGGCCCAGTTGTGAGAGTTGCTAAACAGGGAAGTTGGTTTTAGTAAGCTCTGTCTTTGGAATGCTGATGATGGAATGCTGCAAGAATAGTATCCGGATACACAAGTTTGGGTGCATGCAGGGTGGGATGGCCATAGGCTTAGGCTTCTGTGTCCCTTGGTGGTATTGGTTATATGAATCTATACAAATGACAGAATTACATAAAATAATACATAAAAACTGATGAAATTAAAATGCATTCTGTTCTTATTTGTCAGTGGTATTGTACCAAATTGGTTTCCTGCTTGTGATAATTTTCGGGGATGGCATTATGCCCCTGAACACGTCTTGTCTTGTCTGGTAATGTTCAGTAGCTATTGTGTTGAGGAAAAGGTACAGGGTAACTGTGTGTATATTGTATCTTCTTAAAGTTTAAAATTATTATAACATTTAAAAAGTTTTCCAAAAAGACGTTTATACATTTTTTGAGTATACTAATGAAAACTACTTTTTTATTTCTTAGTGGCAAATGTGTAATTTTAGTTTTAACATGGTCTTTGAGGACTGGATTTTATTCAGTCTTTTAGTAACTGTTTTCTCAGTCCTCTCGTAGGAGGCAGTATCACGTGGTCAAGAGAGTGAGCTTAGAGTTGGATCTGGGTGGGATCTGGAGTCGTACTACTCAATGACCTTCCAAGTTTGAGCCTAGCCTGGGGAAACCAAATTCGAAACGGGCTGGAGACATAGCAAAGGCCCTAGATTTAATTCCTAATATCTTGCAGTGGGGGTGGGGGTAGGGTAAAATAAAGGAAAAACCAAGCAACTTGAAAAGGGCCTGGAATGTAACTTAGTGCAAAGGCCCTGGATTTAAATCCTCAGAATCTCCAAAAATCAAACAAAAACAAACACAACTCAGTAGATGATTTTATCAACAGTTTGGTTCCAGATAAAAAATTAGATTCAGACAAGAAAGGATTACATCCAGGTGAAGAAAAATGAAATTTTATTTTGAAAAATTTTCATCAGTAAACCTATACTTAAGGAAAACCTCTAGTGAATTCTTTAGATAAAGGAAAAATGATCCCAAAAGAAAGCATAGAGAAGTAGGAAGGTGGAAAGGATGGGCTAATAGGTGTAGCTGAGTATCTTATGAAGTTTATATGTAATATTAAAACATTTAACAAAAGCAAAAATATGGGGCGAAAGTAGATGATTTTAGTGTTCTGTGATTCTTTCATTGGGTGATATGGCAAGTACCAATTTATACATCTTCATTGCACACTATAATACCTAGCTAACCAATTATTTATTTTGTGTTGCTGATGATTGAACCTCTGGCTACACACATGTCAGGCATGTGCTGTACCACTGAGCTATACCTTCAGCCCCAGTAAAATATTTAATCCTAAAGAAGATAAGGATAGAAAAGAAAAAAATAAGCAGATAGTTGGTTCAAATAGGAAATAGCACAGTGATTGATTTAAATTAAAATACCTGAGAGTGTGAACACATTTATATACTGATTAAAAATACTGACAGATTTTGTTCTTTAAAAAGACCTACTTATACACAGTTTATAAAAATTGTTATTCTAAGAAAAGTTGAAGGTGAAGAGATTAAAGGAACATTGTTGAAAGAAGTGAAAGAGGACACATATAAATAGAAAGATAGCTCATACTCATGGATTGGAAGAATCAATGTTAAAATCTCCATACTTAACAAAACAATAGTACAGGCAGGGTACAATCCCTATCAACATCTTAATGACATTCTTTACAAAAATATTTTTAAAAATCTGAAAGTTCATGTGAAATCACAGAAGAGTCCAGATAGACCAAAACAGTTCTGAGAAGGAAAACCAAACTTGCAGGCATCATACCTCCTGCTGTAAAATTAACAAAATTATTATAAGGCTATGATAATCAAAACAGTATGGTGGTGGTGTAAAGAAGAGTCTTCAATACATGGTGCTGGATTGCCACATGCCAATGAATAAATCTGGATCCTTACCTCAGGGGTGTTTAGCCTGCAGCTGAGGATGGCTTTGAATACAGCCCAACACATACTGCCAAAATTTACCTAAAACTTTTTTTTTTTTAATGTGACTTATTTAACTTGACTGTGTGGTTCTCAAATACGAACTTTGTAGACAGCAACAGAACAGATTGGAATAAAGGATGGAATAGCCAGAGTATGTTCAGTCCACAAATATTGGACTAATATTTGTAACTGTTCAGCCAGAAAAAAAAATTAGCTAACAGAGAGCAAGAAGCAGTGCCACCATGTGCGCTTTGTGCTGTTTGAACACATCAGTTTTATGATGGGGTACAGCTTCTGGTGTGTACCTTCTAAGCACAGGTGTCTACAGAGCGAGACCCTATCTCAAAAACAAACACACATTTGAATTGGCATTACAAGACATTATGTGTGCTTCTGGCAACTTGGCAAATAATATTTGCTGATGGTACCCTGGTGATGCCAAGTAAAAAAGAAAGACTTGTAAAATTAATAAAGATGATATAATTGCTAAATGAAACTCACATTTGATGAAGTATCATTGTACAGTGCATCAAGAATATTTATGCACAAAAGCTTTAAAAATGGATAATGTCATAGAGTGTTGTCAGGGATTTGAATTTCATATTGCCAGAGGATTGAATCTGCCTATTCTGGGGATTCCTTGAAAGTACGGATACTGACCACAGTGACAGCACTTACATTTTGGAAGTGAGATGTCTAAGTCCAAGCAAACTCTTGAAAAGATCTTATGTTTTACAGCATGAAATCAAGTCATTTATAATATAAAAAACAAAATTTGTGCCAAAACTTGCCAATAAAAACTAGTTTACACATTTAGCATTTTTACTGGCTTTGACCCAACTTACTCAAATGGGTTAAATGGTAAAAACCAGCTTACTTATGCAATGTTTCACACCACAACAATTCAAAATGAAACTGAAATTATGGCAAATTGAATTAAGACACAACAGTTTCATGCACCTCAGTACGTTTGCTAAACACAGTCTTTTGGTGAAAAATATGCAGCCTTGCTTTTCAATTTGATACAGAAATTTGAAAACAGACTTCAAAATTTCCAGAAAATCGATATTTTGTTATATTTGTGATTCCATTTTCAGTCAACATAAGTTACCTGCCAATTTTCAGATGGAATGCATAGAGCTGCACTGTAGCAGTTCAGCTTAAATCTTTGATCCTGTTTCTGACTTTTATTAGACCTGTCTGCCCAGGACAGTTGTCCCCCAATTCAGTCATGCCTCATTCATGTCATCGCTTTGGCACTGCCTACCCTTGTGAGCGCGGCTTTCCAGGATGACACTCATGAAGAGTAAAAGTAGAACCAGATACCTGATGAGCACTTGAGGGCTCTGCACCCTGAGACCTGCAGCTGCTTCTGTTGAACCATTGGTTTTACCAACACATCAGATATCCCAGTAGTGTATGTTTCCTTTTTGAAAAATGTTATAATAAATAGTATGAAAGAGGAAGTTTGGTGACATATATAAATAACCCCATTAGCTATTTTGTATGTGGCCCAAGACAAATTCCTCATCACTCAGCATGGCACAGGCAGGCCAAAAGACTGGCCCCCCTCAGCTTAGACCAGGCACAAAAATCAAATGAAAGTGTACGAAAGATCTCGATGTGAGAGCAGAAGCTCTAAACCTCCTAGAAGTGAATGGGAGAAGTTCCTAGATATTGGCTGTGGCAGAGAGTTTTTTTATTTGGATATCACGCCAGAAGCTCATGTTTTGAAAGTGCAGCTACATTGAACGAAAAGGCTTGTGCACAGCAAAGGAAACAACAAAGTGAAATAACAGCTTGTATGGACTGGGAAAAATATTTGCAAGCTGTATCATTATCTGGTAAGAAGTTAATCTCCACAATTTATGAAGAACTGATACAACTCACTAGTAGAAAAATAGCCCATTTGAAAGATGGACAAAGGGTCTGCACAGGCATTTCTCCAAAAAGGTGTAAGGATGGCTGACAGGTGGAAGTGGCTCAGCATCACTAATCGAAGTGTTTGTGAGGGTGACTGCTAGCAAGATGTCAAAGCCAGGCGCCAGGAGGGTGTTGAGAGGCCCTCTGTACACTCATGGTGGGAATGCGGGTTGCTGATGCCCTTACACAAGACTGGAGGTTTCTAAAAAATTAAAAACAAGCCAGGTGCATTGGTGTATGTCAGTAATGCCATCTACTCAGGAGGTTGAGCCCAAGAGTTTGAGGCCAGCTTGCCACTATAGCAGGAGTCCACCTGAAGAAAATGTAAACAAAAATGAAGCGCTATCAAGAAACCCTCTGTACATGAATCTGAAGGAAAGGAATTTACTACTTCATACACGTAGGTACCTCCCACATTTGCTGCAGCAGTATGTGTATGGCCAAGCTGCAGACCACCCAAGTGACCACGGACGGATGAAGAAACTGGGACGTACACCCAAGTGTGCACAGTGGAATATTATTTTGTCTTAAAAAAGATTTTGCCATTTTCCATAGCATAGTTGATTCCAGAGGGCATTATGCTAAGTGAAATAAGGCAGTCTAGATAGGAAAATTTAAAAAAATTTTATTTACATATTACCTCCCTATTCCCTTCCCACCCTCTCACCACCCTCCCTTTTTCTTTTCCCATTCCACTATGTCTATCTTCTTCTTTATCTTTTATGGTTTTTGTGGTTTGGTTTTCTCATTAATTAGAGAGACCATATGATATTTTATCTTCTTGGCTCTGGTTCATTTCACTGAGCATAATGTTCTCAAGTTGCATCTCACTACCTATAAGTGACCCAAATTTATTATTGTTAATGGCAGAGTAATACTCCATTGTATATATGTACTGCATCTTATTTGTCCAGGCATTTGTACTTGGCTTCTTCCAAGATTTGGCTATTATAAATTGTGCTTCTGTAAACATGGAAACATAGGTGTGCATGTATTGCTATAGTGTGATGACTGCACCTCTTGGCAAGATACACAGAGGACGTATAGCTGGGCCAGATGGGACGAGACAGGAAAATGTTGCATGGTCTCACTTAATGGAATCCGAGCAATGAGTCAGCTGTCCAGAGAGGCATACAGGACACCATCCGCAGAGGAAGGGAGGCGCTGATCAGGGCGAGCCAGCTAGCGGACCCGTGGGACGGCCACCTCAGGGCTGTGGTGTGAACAACAGGAGGATGATGGGTACCGACGTTTTGTCACAGGCAGAGCACCTGCTGCATTGTCAGCTTCTGGGCAGCTTCGTGGAATGATGGCTATGTTAATTTGCCTTGCTCTTGTAACCACTTTGCTATTTATGTATATGCTACGTAGACATTGCGTAAGTACATACAAGTTTAAAAAAAAAAGAATCCAGATGTGGTGACTCATGCCTATGGTCTTAGCACTTGGGAGGCTGAGGCAGTAGGATTACTCTGTGTCCGAGGCCAGCTTGGGCTGTATAATGAGCTCAGGACCAGCCTGCACTACAGAGTGTGACCACTGGATCAAAAAAAGAAAAAGGTATTCTGCGCAAATTTATCTAGCCCCTGCACGTGTGCCACGTGCCTCCTCAGAATGTGGTCTCCAGATTAGAACCAGGTGCTCCCCGTGAAGCGGTAGCACTGTGTCCCCCATGTAGCGTAGCAGGCGCCTGGTGGTCTTCCGTCAAGGCAGCCTTCCCCGCCCGCTTCTAGCTGACGACAAGGACTGTCTCTTGCACCGTTTGATAAATTTGTTTCATAAGTTGCTTAATCTTGATTTGTCAGTAGCTTCCGTGTTCGTGCATTCTGCTCTTTATGTTGTTTTCATGGAGCTCACTGCCTGCTGTGGGTGTCGCCTATATCTTTATTTTGAATCTTCCTTTTGGGGCTCTGCCAGATGATAGATAATGTGTGAGTTATTTTATTCTGAAATGATCTCCAGTGATTGTGGAATTTCCAAACTAAATGGCATCCTCCTTTTTGCTTGCTCTTATTTCCCTTTGAGATTTTGTGAAAACTTTCATAATGTCCAGAATTCTTCCATATATTTGCCTGTTGGTGAGTCTAGACTTCCTCTCTCGTATGCCAGTTTTGTGACCTTGAGGCTTTCTGTGGAACAGGTGGAGGCGTAAGCCTTTACAATTAGAAAAGCATGTTTACTCTTTTACTTTGAATGATAGCATATCGTTCCTAAATTGGGAATGATAGCATATCATTCCTAAATTGGGGACATCTCAGAGGACTAGTTTGTTCTGCTCTGCCTCTGATGTTTCACTTACCTTTTGGGGAAATCTCACTGCTTCCTGTCTGATTGAGGAGAGGATTAAAAGTAACTAAAATGAATGTATTGGTATATATCTGACTCACTTAACACCAGCTAATTCCCCTAGCCAGCCAAAACACGGGTAATTTTGCTTTGAATTTGGCATCCTGACTGTCTGCTGAGTAGGTACTCTTATGTCTGGGGGCCTAGATATTATGAATAAGCCTTTTAGGAGTGATTGGATCCAAGAAGGGTACAACCTGGACTTCTTGTTTTGTGTTTCTTTTCTTCTTTAAAATAGGTGAATATAACATTTATCACAGTTAATTTGGGGAAAATATCTATTTTCTTTTTTTTTTCTTTTGAATATGGGGTTGAACTTTAGGGTATTAAAATAATTCTTATAAATTTTACCTGATAGTATCAGAATTATATATGTTCCTGCAAATTAAGTAATACTCTCTTTATAGCTAGTCATCTGATCTGGACTACGGAGAAAGTTAACTCCTAGAATTGGAAGGTAGAACTCATACATTTTGGTTTCACCCTTGTATTCATTATTCTTGTTCAATTTTCTCTGAACAGGTGGTTCCTTTCAGCAGCTTCTGATGGAATAGAGGAGCATACTTTACCACTTGGGCATTCATCTTAAGAGTAGGAAAGTCAAATCCCATGTTATTAATAGCCACGTTGTGCCGTATTGTTCAATAGGCAGTGAAGTCAGCCGTGCAGACCATCACTGTTGGAGGAGTAAGCACATCCCAGTTTAAGACCATCATTCCTCTGGCTACTGCTCCCAACGTCCAGCAGATTCAAGTGCCCGGAAGCAAGTTTCATTATGTCAGACTTGTTACTGCCACAACAGCCAGTAGTTCAACCCAAGCAGTTAGCCAGAACCCCAGTACAAACACTCAGCCTCTTCAGCAAGGTTAGTAAACCTTTTTTTATAAAATAAAACAATAATGAATGCTTTTGACATTGCAAAATAATATTGATCCTTTTCTTGCTGAAATTCTGATGATACGTGATATTTCAGCTGGCAGCTTGAATGAGCAGCTGTTACAGAAGACAGTGAAATAGAATCGTAGTTATGTATAACTGTAGTGTTTTGTGCTGCTAGAAGTCGGTAGATAGCTAAGATGTGCTGGAGTGCTGCATGCTCGTGTTTATTTGTTCATTTGTAGTTTGCTGTTCTATTGCTCACTTTGAGGCCTTCCATTTGTGCCAGCGGGATAAATTCAGATGGAATCAGATATTTATTTTAATTTCGTAACTATACAACCCCTTGATAGGGATTGGGTCACTTGAAATGATAAGTAGACTAGGCTTAAATAAAATTATCTTATTTTGAATTATGCTTATATTTTGAGTCTGTAATTGCTAATAAGAAGTGACTAAAATGATCTGTTATTTTGTTGGAAGATGTCCTGGGGGATAGTGTTCTCTGTGAGCTTCTTTTTCGGTTTGTGTTTTCCTTGTACTGGTCACACCCACACACAGGTAGGTAGCCTTGATCCCACACACGGATACATTTGTCATATTTGCCTGCTTTTTAAAAAACTGACTACTGTCAAAGGATCAAAAGGGCTGGTAGTTTAAGTCTGCAGGTTTTATTTATTTATTTATTTATTTTGAATAGTGCTTTATAATTCAGCAATGTCAAAAAACAGTTGGTAGCTAGTGGTTGATTATTAAAAGTAACCAGAGGGGCCGGGCTGTGGGCTCACAGGTAGAACATTTGATCAACAAGCGCAAGACCCTGGTTTCCCTCACTAACACCACAAGAACAAAACAAATGAAGAAGTAAGCAGAAGAACCAAAGCCTGTTGGTTACTCTTTCATGTTATTAAGAGATCAGAGGTTTGGAGGTGGGGTCTGACCTGCCCTATTTCATCAGTTGGGTGTACACACTGCCTGAAAATACAGCTTCTCAGGGTTCTGTAGGTTGGGAGTTGCTTGTGGCTTTATACCTATCACTGATAGCTAGCTTACCTTAAGGAAGTTGTAGAAGAAAAATAACTGTATTTACTCAAATTACTGAAGGGAGAAAATGAAGTAAAACGTGTTTTAGTGTATGTTCTACTAAATTAATAGTATCAAGAAACTGGACTTTATAATCACTCTTTAAGCCGATTTTTGAAGAGATGAGAGAAACATCTAAACTTGAATATTAATGACTCGGGGAGTCAAGTTTTATGTTCTGTCAGTACTTAGCAGGGAGCAAGAAAATGGACAAGCCCAGTCCATGTACGGTGCTGCTACTTGTGCTGGGTGCGTGCACACGCCTGGGTGCTGGGAAACCCTTCCTGGGCCTGCTGGTGGCTCTGTTCATGGACACGAGCACACTTGGGGCAGGAGTGACAAGGGCGGTGGAAGACGGGATAGAACAGTTTAGAATTCTAGTGCTTTTGGGTGCCACCTTTTCTGATTTTGTGCCTTCCTACCTGTCTTTAGCTTTCTTTCTCTTGCTCAATCCTTTGCTCCATTGCTCACTGTTTCCGTAGCTATTTTTTTTTTTTTGGGGGGGGAAGAGGGGTACAGAGGTTGATGAGGATCGATTTCTACCACTGAGCTATCCCCAGTTTGTATTGCTTTTGTCTTGAGTCAGGGTCTGACTAAGTTGCTTGGGCAGGAGTTGAACTAACAAGAGTTCCCTCAGTGCTAGGATTACAGGCTTATAATGTGTATGTATTCTCCAGACCGTTCATATATACTGTTCGTGCAATTTCCCTTATATTCACCTGTGTTTTCTTTTTGTCTTTCCTGTCCCATGAAAGTTCTGGGTATATATAATATTAATTTATGGGAATAATGAAACACATTTACCATTTAATTAGTTGCTCTAGTTCATCAAATATATTGAGTAAATATCAAATATATCTCCTTAAGATCCGATTTTCTACAAAGGGCTCACTTAAATGCTGGAGGGAATTAGGCTCTCCTTACAGATTTCTGTCCCTAAAGTTCTGTAGGTGCCAGCGTGTAAAGGCTTCGTTGTGTTTGCTTGAGTCAGGCATGGTAGTAAAAGGACCCGTTGGCGCCTGGCTGACCCTTTCAGAATACCACTATCTTGGTGAGAGAGTATATTAAGAAACTAGAAAACCTCAAACGCTTGTTCATGTGGTTTCTTAGGTTTAGAAGGAAGTATTCTAAACAATTGTTTAGAGTTCCTGTTAAAAAGTAAGAAACAACTGGCACAGAGCCAAGCAGGCTGCCCAGGCAACCTCAACTACCCTCAGCTACTTTATCTTTGACAGAGGAGCCAAAAACACTCACTGGAAAAAGAACGGTCTCTTCAACCAACGGTGCTGGGAGAATTGGTTATCCTTGTGCAGAAGAATGAATCTAGACATACACCTGTCATCATGTTCCAAAATCAAATCAAAGACCTAGATACTAAAACTGAAACACTGAACTTTCTAGAGGACAATTAGACGAAAATCTAGCAGATGTAGGCGTGGGCAAAGACCGTCTTTATAGGACATCTGATGCAAAAGAAATAGCCCCAGAATCAACAAATGGGATTATATCAAATTAGAAAGTTTCTGCAAATGAAACTATCAACAGAGTGAACAGAGAACCGAACAGAGTGAGAAAGAATTTTTAACACCTATTTCTCAGAAAGGAGGGAAATAAACTAGAATATACAAGGAACTGAAGATAAACAGACCCCTCAGTATCAAAGATCTGATTAAAAGATGGGTAACTGAAATGAATGGGCAGTTCTCAGTTGAAGCAAATACATGAAAAGATGCTCAACATCTTTAGCCATTAGAGAAATGCAAATCAAAACATCACTAAGATATCACTCCAACTAGAATGTCATATGTCAAAAACTTGAACAGCAATTGATGCTGGTGAGGTTGAGAGAAAAAGAAACCCTTTTACACTGCTGGTAGAACTGTAAAATGGAATAACCACTAGGGAGGGAAGTATGGAGATTTTGCAAAAGGATGTAAAATATTTTTTTCAATCCAGCGATACCTCTTCTGAGTATCTGTCCAAAAAAGTTACAAGCAACATATAACAGAGATATACGTATACCCATGTTTGTAGCAGCACAACTAACAATAGCTAAACCATGGAAGATGCTGAATTATCCATCAACAGACCAATAGCTGCAAACAATGTGGTATATGTACACAATGGAGTACTGTTCTTCCATAAAGACAGATAGATTTGAGGCTTTTTTAGGTAAATGGACACAGTTTGAGACCATCATGCTCAGTGAAGTGAGTCAAATACAGAAGGTTAAATATTGCATGGTTTCTCTAATATGAGAAATCCAGAATACAGCCATTTTATAGGACTAAATGAGTGTGATAGTAAAAGGTATGTGAGGGCCAAAAAGGGGAGAAGAAAGGATTATAATCTTGTTACAATATATATGTGCACAAAATACTCAAACTAAATGTAGTCATTGTGTATGTCATATTAATAAAATTGGAAAACAGTAAAAATAACCCACAGTGTACCAGCTTTTATGAAAACTGCAGTAGTAATTAGTAATGTACAGCAAAATCAGGAGGAGGAGAACAGACCATTGGTTTTATACTGTCCTTTCCCTGGTTTTACCATGCTCTGGTACCATTTCCCTGTAGCTTGTCTTCATGTCCCAGGCATCAGTGTCCTGTGCAGATGCCAAACCTACACAAACCCTAGTGGCTATGTTTTCTAGGGATGTGTGTGCATGCAAGTTCACACGTGTGTGGGGAGGAGGCAGGGACGGTCCCCCATCTGATGTGTCAGGGTGGGTCAGACCCCTTCTGTACTGTTTCTCCCATTCTCCTGGCTGCTGTTCTTGCTTCACAGCCACGCTGTGTGTGCCCACTGCAGGTGACCACCCTTGCCTTGTGTGCCCACCCGAGGTGACCACCCTCTTTCCCAGGAGCAGGTGATGGAGGGAGGGACTCTCTTGCCTCACACTCTCAGATTCACTTCTCAGTTCCTTCTGAGACTGGTCACTCAGTTATTGTAACTTTATTGAGACCAGTTGCTGTTGGGTTTTGAAGCATTAGTGTTACCAAAGAGAATCACCCAGAATAGGAACAAATTTATTCAAGTTAGATGTCACATGTCAATGTCCTTTTTTAATTTTTTCCCACCATTTTTATTAATATATGTATGTAGTACATATGCTTACAATGATCTTGAGTATTTTGTGCATATATATATATATATATATATATATATATATATATATATATATCACATCAATAGTGCAATCACTTTCCCTCCCCATTTTTGGCCCTCCTATGCCCTCCTCATTTCCCCAACTCCCACTATTGCACCTATTTGGTTCTGTAGAATGCCTGTGTTCTGGGTTTCCCATATCAGAGAAATTATGTGATATTTAACATGTTTAATCTTCTGTGTCTGACTCATTTTACCACTCAAATAACCACTTATTAGCTTGGTTTCCCACCCCTAGAATGGGCTGCAGTGGCCATATCTTGATGCCTCTTCTTTGGGTCCAGCAGAGCCCTTTATTGGGGTGACTTGCCAAAAGATTTTTTTTTTCCTGTATCTCACTATATCAAACACATTCAGGCTGTCATTGCATCAGTCAGTTTTCCTAGGATGAACTTACATCCAAGACCAAATGAGTAAATCACTGCATTAAACGAGATGAAGTCTGTATCACATTGCTACCTTAAATGACCTAAAATCTGTGTCACATAAGTATACTACACTTAAAAGCAATAGACAGAGTGGCATGCTTAGATATTTCAGAGTTTTTTAACTTTCATAAATTATTTATTCACATTTCACTAATTACTAACATTTTGCAAATTTGGTTTATCATTTTACCTACCTATCCATCCCTAACTTCATGCATACATATTTTTAAAGATTTTATACCAATTCCCTCTGTTAAATATAATTACTATATTTTGGAAATTTATATACTATTAAAAACAATAATTATGGGGGAAGATTCAAAGATTTTATGAAACAGTTGGTATTGTTTTAGAAGGCTAGCAGTCAAATGATTCAAATACCAGTCTATTTTTTTGTTACTTTCTCTTTAAATGTTTCCTTTCCACCATGTTTTTTGGTTCTGTTCATCTCTCTGTTTCTCTCAAAAATTCCTTCAAGTATTTTCTGCAATATTGGGCTAGTGTTTGCAAATTTCATTAGGGATTCTTGGACATGAAAAATTTTACTTCTACTTCAATTTTCAGGGATAATTTTGCTGGATATAACAACCTGGGTTACTGTTTTTTTAAGCCTTGAAAGATCTTGCTTCAGCCTCTCCTAGCCTTTAAAGTTTGCATTGAGAAATCTGCCATAATTTGAATGGGTTTGCCTTGGTAGAATAATGTCTGTTTTTCTCTTGCTGCTTTTAATATTCTTTCTTTATGCTGTATCTCTGAGGTTTTGATTATGATGGGTAGTCGCGTGTCTCATTGCTGGTCGAGATTATTTGGTGTCCTATAAGATTTCTGTACTTGAAAATTAATTTCTTTTTCTAGATTAGGGAAATTTTTTTGCACTATTTCAGTGAATAAATTCTTTACACCTTCAGTGCTGTCTTCTGCTCTTTTTCTCACACCCATAATTCTGAGATTGGTTCTCTGTGAATCATCCATCAGCTGTTGTATCCAGCTACTTTGCGTGTTTCTAATTTTGGAGTCATGCCTCATAATACCATTTGTTTCCTCAGCCTTGTCTACAAGGTCTGAAATTCTGTCCTTACAATATTCAAGTTGTTTTCCCCTGCTTTGACATACATTTTTTTATATCCTGAATTTCCTCTAGATCTCTTTTCATATTTTCCACTTCTCTATCAAAATGTTCCTTCATATCTTGCATCTCCTTATTTATGTCAGCCAACATTTTATTTGTGGCTTCAATATGTTTATTGAGCTTTGGTCTCCAGTAAGACCAGTATGTTATTAGTAAGTTCCTCTTTAAGCCCTCTGATCATTGCTTGTATTTCTTTGAGAATATCTTATTTTAATTGGTGGTTTGACTCATTTGTTTGCTTCTTGACTTCCTTCCCTGTGAGTTCCACTATTTCAGGGCAAATGACATTAGTTTCTGGGGTCCCAGGGGTGTCCTGTTGCCTTGTCTTTTTCCATGTTGTGTTGTTGAGGGTTTTACTTTAAAGGCTCAGCTGAGAGGTTTCTTTGAGTATGAGGGTGTCTGTGGGAGGAAACAAAATTCCTCTGAGTTCTATGCAGGGAATAGGTAGTGAGGGAGGACCTAACAGTCTGATGGCCTCTCAGGTGTCATGTTCAACCCTCCCTTCTCAGCAAAGATCTCCCATCTGTCCTGGCTTTCCCTCCCTGAGGGTGGGGCTCTCTGCCCTAGGTGGTGCTCCCACTACTACACTGAGCCATTTAGGAGATCAGGGACTTTTCTCTCTGTTCTGCAGCTGCCCCTTGTGCCAGTTTCTTTCTAGGCACTGCTTAAGAGTGACCCCAAAAGCCCTGGTCTGCTCTTCTGAGCTTTCTTTTACTCTAATCAGGTCAGTCTTGGGCTCTTTATTTTTTTTCCCCCACTGGTTCCTGCTTACGTCATTGCCGGCGAGCACTGCTCTGATCTGGGGTCCAGGAGACCTTTTCTACGGGGAGCTCACTTTGCATTTGTAATATTGCACTACCTCCAGGCTCGTATTTCGAGGCTGAGACTACCAGCTGCTGACAATTCCCACTTTTCCCAGATTTGCACTTACCTCGATCTGAAGTTCTGGCCTCTGGGCTTTCTTTCATCTGTGGTCTGTGGGTGCTGACAGCTCATGACCCTGCACATTTGGTTGCTGTTTTTCTCCACTTCCCGTATGTCTTCAGGATTTGTCATGGCCCCTGTCTGTAGTTGGGGCACTTCTTTTCTCCTAGCTGGGTCAGATGTTCTGGGTTCCATGCAGGCTATCCTCCCTCTGCAGGTGCCTGCGCCTCCCTGGCCTGGGCCAGCTTCCTAGGCTTTTTTTTTTTTTCCAATTGTTATGGTTTTCCTGCCTATTCTAGCTACATTGAATGGGCGGTTTTTGACTAAATTCTTGACTTCTTCTTCTTCTTCTTTTTTTTTTTTTTTTAAGATGGGGTCTTACTCTGCAGCCCAGGCTGGTCCTGGATTCATTGTGGAGCCCAAGCTGACCTTGGACTCACGGCAATCCTCCCAAGTTCTGAGATTACAGGTGTGCCACACCATGCCTGGCTTATGTGGTGTGGGGAATTGAACTAAGATACTTAGCGCTTGCTAGGTAAGCGCTTTAACCACTTAGCCATTCCTCCAGCCCCTAAATTCTCAACCACTTAAGTGGGACTAGAAAGAGATATTGTGTAGCCTTGTTACTCAGGCACCATCTTGACTGGAAGTCTCTATTTCTTTATTTTTGAGACAGAATATCACTGTATTTCTGAGGCTGTTCTCATGGATTCAAGCAATCCTCCCCTCAGCTTCCCAAGTAGCTGGGACTACAGACATGAGCTCTTTTTAATGGGATACAGTTGAGATATACATGATAAAATTGACTCTTATTTTTTTTGATACAGGATTTCACTAAGATGCCTGTCTCAGCCTCCCAGATTGCCAAGAGTATGGGTGCATGCCACCACACCCAGCTTAGAATTCACCCTTTCAAAGCATTCACTTTGCTGGGTTTTAGTATCTTCACGGAACTGTGCAATCACCCCTGCTAATCATGAATTCTTTTTCAAGTTCCTGTGGTCTCTGTCTTTGTCACCTTGACCCAGGTAGCCCACTGTCATTTAGGTTAGAGTGCCCTCTCTTCAGAGCTCTCTTCCAGGACTCTGAGCTTTTTTTGTCTTTAGATATGAGCCCTCCTAATACCATTAAAAACAATAACTCTGTTACTCTGTCCAGAGAAGTGTGTTCTGTTCATGCGTTGTTCAGAGCAGTTTAAAGCCCACTGTGTCTGCCTCTTCCTTCGGACCAGATTGTAGGCTGTAATGGAAGGTGACCTGGCCTGATCTGGACTATTCTCCTTCAACCTGACCGCTTCCTGCGCTGCATTGCGTCTCTCGTGTAGGTCTTGCCTTCCCGTAGGTGGGTACATCCTTGGGTCTGTAGTTCTGATAGCCGCTGTTTTCCAGGCTGTCAGACGCTCAGCCTGACTTCCCGCTGCTTCCCTTCCACCTGCGGTTCCTGCTGTGCATGGATAGGTGAGGTCACTTTCCTTCCAACTCCTCCAGGTCTTTTGTGACTGCTTGTTCCTTGTATTCACAGTGCTGTCACCCCAACCCCTCACTTTTTGCACTGTTCTGCCTTCTTTTGTTTCTTGCACCTTTTTTTTTTTTATGTTGTACACACTGCTGCCCAATGTAGTTTTCTCTGTGCTGTTCCATTATTTTGGTACTTAAACATCCCTAGAAAGTTCTTATTGCCTACTGATCTAAAAATATAGGTTAAATATATAAATGTATACTTTAGCATTCAAGGTCCTCAACAAAATGTCTGTCATGTGCCCTTTTGCATGTGTTTGTCTACTTTGCTATAGTTCCAGCCCAGCTGTTGGTAAGGATGCATTGTGGCTCCCTGGGAGCCCACTTCCAGGCTCTGGGCCCTCTTGCCAGCGGCCCACTGGTCAGGCAGGGCCTGTCTCCAAATTGCGTCCTCCCTGCATTCTGTCCATGTTCTCATTTGCTGCTAATACAGTGTGTATTTTCTCTCCTTTGAATTCCTTGGCAGTGTATCTTCCCTTATTTACTTACTCTTTTCAAGCAAATGAATAATTTTATCAACACGGTATTTTTTTTCTTCTTTAAATATGATAGGGTTTTGACCTCAGATACCGAGTTTGTTACTCAAATACATTTAAGCTGGACAACATATGAACCTGGAAGGTGCCTCTTCCCTGGCAGCATGGGGTCTGACTCGAGGAGTTCAGGCTTCCTTCCCAGCCTCTCCAAGGCCTCTAGCAGTGTCCCCATTCAGTGCCTGGAAGCTGCCACAGTGCGAATAGCCATTACACCAGCTTGTACGGAACACCGAGGGCTGCCTCCTACTCCCAAGTTCATGTCAAGTAGAACTGAGTCAGCACGTCCCGACAAACTCACTGCATGGGCTACGTCCAAGTGCCTACCACACGGAAGTTCAATTTTGAACAAAATGTGTGTGTCCTCCTTTGGTCTCACACAGAAATTACCAAATGCAAACCATAGTATCACCCATCCCTTGTCCTGGTTCTCCAGTCCCTGAGTCTGGTCCTTCGTGGCTGCTGCGTGGAGTCATCTTCTGAAGGAGCCTTGACTACTCCGGCCTCCCAGGCCCAGCGATCTTCAACTCTGCCAGGTCATATGAGAAGGAGCCAAGCACCTCAAAACTGAGACCCACCAAAGGCCAGGAGCTGATGTGGATGACGCGAGAGCCTAGAATCAGGGCCCTGATGGCTGCGCCAAGAGTGTTGCCAAGCAAAAGCATTTTAACAACCAAAGCTCATATTGACAGCATCGGCCACAGACCGTAGAGTAGATGGAAATGGGGCTGTCATGGTTCAGCTGCCCAGGGGCTGGACACCACCGAGGACTGCCCCACCAGCGGCAGCAGCACCTTGGCCCTCTCCGCTACCTCCGTGGCCTGCCCCTTCCTCACCATCCCGTGGCTCACCCCCCTGCACCCTGTCACTTGTCCTCACGTGTGTCACGGACAGCGGCCCAGCAGTTGCCCATGTCCTCAGGCTCCGCCAGCTCGAGCTGCATGTCCTGAGCTGCACCTGCTGGCTCTGCTGGCTCTGCAGGCTGCGAGAGGGATGCTGCTAGCGTGCTGCTGGTGAGGAACTGAGAGACGCAACTGAGGCTATTTCTGAAAACTTGTCTCTGTTTTAAACATTTCTCCTCAGAGAAGCCATGAAGAGACCTGCCAGTGGAAAAGCACCCCTGCTTCCTCCTCCTTCTTCTTCTTCTTCTTCTTCTTCTTCTTTTTTTTTTTTTTTGGAGACAGGTTGTGTGTCCAGGCAGGCCCCAAACTCACTCTGTAGCTCAGGCTGGCCTCATGACAGTCCTCCTGCTTCAGCCTCCTGAGTGCTAGGATTACAAGCATGAACCACCAGGCCCGGCTTATCTTCTTTAATAGTATTTTCCTTATTTGGGTTCTTCCCTGGACCATTCCAGTAGAATATAGTCTCCTTGAAAGCAAGTGTTTTCTTCTTAACTTTCCCTAGAGTGCTGGCAGCAAAGCCATTTACGTAGGCATAGCAGTTGCAGGAATGACAGCTGACGTTCATTGAACATCGGTAACTCTTATGCCCTAACCGGCAGATACTCCTCATACACACCTGGTGATACTGGCAGCATTGGGTTGTTAGCGAGTGGCAGAAGTGGGATGTGAGGCCCTGGTCCTTTGGCTCTGTGGCCTCTTCTTGATCTTCTTGCCATGCTGCTCTTTAGTGTGTGTTCTGTAAACATTGCATTTTACTGGAATGATATTTTCTCTGATTTGAATAGAAGCAGCAGTTAGACATAGAAGCACAGAATGGCGTTGGTACCCAAGCTGTGTGTTGCAGTGCTTTTATTTATATTTTTCTTTTGGCTGAATTTAATATGTAATGTATGAATTTTTTGTATACAGATTGAAATATTTTCAGTAGACTGTCTCGAATTTACAAATAATTCCTTCATAAAGTGGAGAGAATGTAGCCACCTTAGGTGTGAGCTCTATAGTAAGTGGGGTAAGCTCTTTTGAAAGGTACCATCCTGATTAAAGATTGCTTAAGATAGGAGGCAAATGGAATTCTTTATGTTCTTTCTTGAGGATAACTTGAAAGAGCTACATATTCTTAAGAGTTTTGAATACTGTTTTCTGCAGATGGTTCATATTTCTTTCTTTTCTTGAAGCCAAGCCAGTGGTTGTTAATACAGCACCTGTGCGGATGTCCGTTCCATTTGTCCCAGCTCAGGCTGTCAAACAAGTGAGTATCATTGCATAATTCTTCTCAGTTTCTCCCAAATTACAATTTGCTTTTTAAATTAAAAGTTAAGAATTAGGTACAGAGTGAGACCCTGTCTCAAAAAAGAGAAAAAAAGTTAAGGTTTAAGTATAAGAGATTGAAACTGAGTTCAACACTTGTAAAATTTATTTTTGTGACCGTTGATCACAAAGTTTTCTTTTATTTTAGGTTGTTCCAAAACCAATCAACCCCACTTCGCAAATAGTAACGAATAGCCAGCCCCAGCAACGGCTTATCATGCCTGCCACCCCGCTGCCCCAGATCCAGCCCAACCTCACCAACCTGCCACCAGGAACCGTCTTAGCACCTGCTCCAGGAGCAGGGAATGTAGGGTATGCAGTGCTTCCGGCTCAGTATGTAACACAGGTATGTGAGGAAAATGAAGTCATCATGTTTTAAAAATGGGAATTGGGTCTAAGCACTATCACATTCTGAAACTACTCAAAATCATCTTAGCTCAGTATTAAGATGGCTCCTTCTGAAATCATGATATGTTAACTGAAGCATTTGAGTTTTATTTCTGTGTATTTTCAGCATTTATGAATTTGCAACACAAGTCAAATACAAAAAGTTAGGCAATTTAGAGCTGTGAGCTGCTTAATCTGGAAAGTCCAAATGAATTTAGAAAACACTGTGTCTGTGTAAATCTCTTCCTCACATACAAATATGGTACAACTGGATTTTGTCTGGAAAGTAAACTTAGAGATGCATTTCCAGGTGATGAGTCTCTCCTGGATGGTCCACTATTATCAGGCTGTCTTTAGAAGGGAAATCGTATGTTACCCAGTTGTCTTGCTGAGTGGGGTGTACTGTTTCCACAAAGCAGATGATAGTGTGGCCTTTTTTATGTGCGTGCTTTTTCTAATTTTTCATGGTTATTACTAGTAGCACACACCAGTAATCCCAACATTCTGGAAGGCTGAGTGGAGCTGAGGCAGGAGTATTGCAAGTTGACCCTGTCTCAAAATAAAAAAATAAAATGGCTAGGAGCATGGTCCCAGCACCAGCAGCGAAAAGTTTCCTTTGGGCTGGAGGAGTAGCACAGCAGTTTAGAACACTTCCTGGTAAGGGCACAGCCCTGGTTTTGATTACCTAGCAGCACATAAACTGGGCACTAGGGAGGCTGAGAAGGATTGCTAAGAGTTCCGCGCCAGCCTGGTCAGTACAGTGAAAACTGGCCACTTGGGCTACAGAGTGGGACCCTGCTTCAAAAATAAAACGTTTCCTTTGTCACGTGAGCATCAAAACAAATTAGAACCATGAGCTAAATTATTTGATTGATTGGCCCTGATTGGCAGAGAAGGAGTGCAAACCTGCACGTGGACTTCAACAAAGTGTTCTTTGGAGTATGTTATGTGGCTACGATAATGTTTAGTTTTGTTCTTTTTGTTTTTGTGATACAGGGTGTCGGGCCCATGGTGTTCTGCCGCTGAGCTCCATCCCTGCCCACTGCCCCCCACCTATGTGTCAGCCCTGAGATAGGCCCAGTAGCCCATGCCAGTCCTGAGTTCATTGGTGTAGCCCAGGCTGGCCTTGGACTTAGGACAATCCTCCTGCCTCAGCCTCCCAAGTGCTGGGATTACAGGAGTGTACTACCATGTCCAGCTTTATGTGGCGCAGGGGAATTGAACTCAGGGCCTTGTGCTTGGAAGACAAGGTTTTAACCGCTGTGCTATTCCTCCAGTCTCCCCTCCCTCCCCCTTTTGAGACAGAGTCTAGCTCACATGTACAGTTGCCCAGGTTGAGATTGAATTTTTAATCCTCCTTCCTCAGCCTTCCAGAGAACTGGAATTAGCACATGTGTCATGTGCCCAGCCAGTATTTTTCTCATCATTTCTTATGTTTAGAACTCAGTGTAGCTGAGCCCAGTGGTGCAGACCTGTCATCTCAGCACTCTGGGAGGCTTAGGCAGGAGTATTAAAAGTTCAAGCCCAGCCTGGGTACCTTAGTGACTTAATCAAGACCTGTCTCAAAATCAAAAATACAAAAAATGGGCTGGGGATAGCTCAGTGAACAGGCCCTGGGTTTAATCCTCAGTGCCACAAAACAAACGGAAAAGAGAGAAAAAAATAAATCAGTGTTACGGCTAGAGATGTAAGCTCAGTTGGTAAAGTGCTCACCTAGCATGTGGGAGCTCTGAACTCCATCTCCGGCACTGCAAGAAAAAAGAAATCTGTGTAAAATAGTAATTCAGTTATGCATGAGCTCTTTATTGTCTGATTTGTAATATGATTAATGATCGATATAGTGTCTACTTATTTGGCATTTTTTTCTAACCAATATGTAATTTTAATGCTTCTAAGATATTCTTCTAAAGTTTTCTTTAATTCTTACATACTTCTCTGTGAAATAAGGTTTTTTTTTTTTTTTTTCCCCAGTAGTGGGGACTGAATCTCTGAACTATATCCCAGCCCTTTCTTCCTTGTTTTTATTTTTATTTATTTATTTATTCAGTCAAGGACTTGCTGTGTGGTCCAGACTGGTCCTGAATTTACTATGTTGCCCATGCTGGCCTCAAATCCATGGCTCTCCTCCTGCCTCAGCCTCCCATGTACTGGGATTACAGGCGTGCACCACTACACTCTGCTTGTGTGGTGCTAGGGAACCCGCCTCAGGGTTTTGTACTCATTAGGCCAGTGCTCTAACGCTGTGCTGTTCTTCCAGCCCCACCCCTGCTTACTATTTGAGATGGTGGACTCACTAAATTGCCCAGAGTGGGCTTAAATTTGCAGCTCTCCTGCCTCTGCCTCCTAAAATGCTGTGATTATAGGGATATAATTTCTTATATTTGTAACATTTAGTACTGTAAAATATTTGTGTTATTTTCACCTCTAGTATTGGTTTGAGTCTTAAAAAGAGCTCCACAAAGTAGAGCATGGTAGGGCTCACTTGGTGTCCCAGAACTATGGAGTCTGAGGCAGGAGAGTTGTGAGTTTAAGGCCAGCCTGGCCTACATAGCATATTCAAGGCCAGTCTACGCTACAGAGGAGATCTTGGGAGAACTTGTCCATCCCACCCACCCACCCCACCCCCGGCCAAAAACAAAAAAGAAAAAAATTGCTCCACAAGGCAAGGTAGGTGGGTGAGGCCCCATGATGTTTCCTAGTTTGGTAGCAAACTTGTGCTTCCTACTGATTATTGTATCTGAGAGCATTGTCCATTTTTGCAAGTAGGATCTAAAGTTCTCTTTCTTTGCATGTAGCTACAACAGTCTTCATATGTATCGATAGCAAGCAACTCTAACTTTACTGGCACATCTGGCATCCAGACCCAGGCAAGGCTTCCATTCAATGGGTGAGTATTTTGAAAGTCTAAGTTAAGCTATTGGAGCAGCTGAAAAAAAAATCAATCTATCTATCTATCTATCTATCTATCTATCTATCTATCTATCTATAATATTTGAGAATATATCCCATTTGATTTTTTCCCCTTTAAAGCTACATGGGCAGTCCCCAGGTCCTTTTTATTTTGACATGTTTTAAACAGACAAGCTATAGAAATAGTCAAGGCGCTCCCGAGTGCTCGCTACTCAAACTCACCAAACTTGCCACATTTATTATTCCTTCTCTATCTTTCTGCATGTTTTAAAAAATGATAACTATTTTAAAAGTTACTTTTTTTTTGGTTCCTGTGTGTTCAGTCTGTTAACTGCTGTCCTTGCAATCTGAACTTAGAAGTAGTGGTTAGTTAACTAGAAGGAAGTATTCATATTCAAGCCCTGTCCCGCCTCCTCACCCCACTTCTCCTACTGCCTCTTATAATTGAATCCCTGGAGTTCCAAACTGTTTTCACATTGTTTTCCAGAGAAAGACTGTTCTTTAGACCTATTGATAACTTTGAATATGTATGTGTACTGCAACATAGCGAATTTATTAGAGAAAGATACATTTGTTAAAGCCTTATTTTAAGAGGAATTTATAGGTCAGAGAATTTTCCAGTTTTAATTAACTGTCTTTAATTAACATGTATATGTTTTTGTGCCTGCATAGGATAATCCCATCAGAGTCTGCCAGTCGGCCCAGAAAGCCCTGTAATTGTACAAAGTCCCTGTGTTTGAAACTGTAAGTGTCTTTTTTCTATTGTTTGCTTAGTTTTTAAAACTAGAAATGCTCTTAAGAAAGAGTTAATTAAAATTTATAATAAACCAGTTTCTTAAGTCTAAGTAACTGAAATATATGTATAATTGAGTGAGTACATATAGCAGGATGTAGCTTCTTGTTGATCAGAGGGAAATATTTATTTGCTTGCTTGTTTGTTTACTGGAAGACAAACCCAAGGTCTTCACACTGAGCTGCATGCCCAGCCTAATTTTTCCTTAACTTTTGGTTTTGAGACAGTCTCTCAGTCGATAAGTTGTCCAGGCTGGGTTTGTACTTTTGGTCCTTTTTCCTTGGCATCTCAGAGTCCTGGCCTGTGCCACCAAGCCCAGCAGGAAATAATTTTAGAGCATTTGGGATATATCAGTCATTGGAGTAGGGGCTAGGGACACAACATCATAAGAGATACATTGGTTATATTCCTAATAAGAATAGGGGCTGGGGGAATAGCAGCAAGCACAAGGCCCTGAGTTCGACTCCCTAACACCACGTAAGTTGGGTGTGGTGACACAGGCCTGAATCCCAACACTCAGGAGGCTCAGGCAAGAGAATTGCGGGAGTTTAAGGCCAGCCTGGACTCCCGGGTGAGTTCAAGACCAGCCAGGCATATAGAGTGACACTCTGTCTCAAATGATGATGATGATGATGATGATAGGGGCTGGAGGAATGGCATGGCGGTTAAAGCACTTGGGAGCAAGTGTAAGGCACTGAGTTTGATCCCCTAGGCACCATGTAAAGCTGGGCGTGGTGGTGTGCACCTGTCATCCCAGCACTCCGAAGGCTGAGGCAGGCAGATTGTCCTGAGTCTAAGGGCAGCCTGGGCTATATCAGTGAGTTCAGGACCAGCCTGGGCCACAGAGTGAGACCCTGTCTCAAAAAAAAAAAAAAAATAATGACATGGACCTTTGTGTTGGGTCTCCTAATAGAAGCAATACTCTTGAGTCATTTTAAAAATGGTTGGTTGATTACTTTGCATGTTAGCATTCAACTAGAAAGTAATAGTTCAGTGAAAAGCCCTGCTCTGTCTCAGGCGTAGAACCCAAAGAAGCACTGCTGCAGCGTGAGTCGATTCTGCCAGTACAGTGTATTCACTTTTTTTTTTTTCATGATTTTGAAATAACTTACCTTGGGGAAACATAAAACCACATAGGACCTGGAGAAATGGCACAGTGGTTAAAACACTTGCCTTCCAAGCACCACATAAAGCCAGGTGTGATGGTGCACGCCTATAATCCCAACACTTGGGAGGCTGAGGCAGGAGGATTGCTATGAGTTCAATGCCAGCCTGGGCAACATAGTGAGTTCAGGATCCACCTGGGCTATAGTGCAAGACTGTTTCTCTAAATAAATAAATAAATAAAAACAAAAATATCATATAGCTCTTGTCTTGATAGTTACTGGTTGGACTAAGTTGCGAGGCCAAAACTCTAGGAGTTGCTCACTTAAAATTTGAGTCTTAGTCTGTGGTTGATAATCCATATATGTTGATAACTCTGCAGAAAGGTGGCTCTGAGTACATGTCCAAAATGCTTTACCACATATATTATGCATAGGCATATACAATATAATCAGATAATTACTAGTTTTATTTAATAATGACTTTTTATCTTATACTGATTTATATCTTCCAGATACTGTGACTGCTTTGCAAATGGTGAATTTTGCAACAATTGCAATTGTACTAATTGTTACAACAATTTGGAACATGAAAACGAAAGGCAAAAAGCAATAAAGGTGATTATTTTTAACTTTCATTTATCAGACAGACCTATATTTTCTTTTTTAAAGAGCTCAGTTGTCTTATAAAGAAAAATAGAAGCGGCTTTTGCAGTGTTTATGTTTGGTCTACTGTGACTTCACTTTAATCGCTCTTTGCCCTGTTTTGATAGGCGTGCCTTGACAGAAATCCGGAAGCCTTTAAGCCTAAGATAGGAAAGGGAAAAGAAGGGGAATCCGACAGGCGTCACAGCAAGGGCTGTAACTGCAAGCGGTCAGGATGTCTAAAAAACTACTGCGAATGCTACGAGGTGAGGTGCTGTGCGGGAAGATGATGTAGCTATCTTTTGAAAACGGTTTTAGAAAGGACATACTATATAATTAACTGGAAAATTGGAAAGTCACCTTATGATTGCAATTTGGAAATATAGTTTGTTCAGGTGACCTTGTTTGAGGAGGACCTGATGGCCCCCCAGCAGAGCTTGCAAGAACAGTGCCTTGGGCTCATCATTATAGGTTGGGGTCTCACTTGCTGATTTACCAGTTCATGAAGTTTGGGTCATTTTCCTGAAAGTTTGCAACTCAGAGCACTCGTGTTTTTTTTCTCCCTCTCATTGAGTCCAAGGCCTTTACACTGAGTTACATAGCGGGCCCCTTTTTCATAATTTGAGACAGAGTCCCACTAAGTTGCTAAGTTGCCCAGGCTGGGCTTGAACCTGTCGTTCTCCTGCATCAGCCTTCAGGAGTCCTGGGATTGCAATTGTGTGCTACTTCACCTTGCTCAATATATTGATTTTACAAATAAAAATGTTAATGTGAAAGAGGTTTGGAAACAATAGCATATTTTCCCTTTTCCAAGAGAAAGTACTTACTAACTACTGTTCTCCATGTGCTCCTCAGAAATATACGTACAGAACAGCCTGCGCCCCAGGGTGCAGTGCTGAAATAAAGGTCTACCTTGACCAAGATGCCGCTTCTATGAGAATGAAGTTAGATTATTTGGTTTGTGAGCATGAAAATAGGAGAAATAGCATGAGACATGGAGTTCTGTGGCTGAGGTTACCTGTCACTGTGAGGTGACTGCTTCCTGTTCACTGTCTCTTCTCTCGTACAGCTGGCTCTTTATGTAGGAGCCAGCATCTTCTGTGGAGTATCTGCTTATGAATGTGCCTTGGTGTGTGCCATGGGAATTATCCCCTACTTGCTTCACACACAATACACCTTACTTTTTTTTTTAAAACCTTTTTTTTTGAGATAGGGCCTCACTCTGTAGTCTAGGTTGGTTCTGAACTCACTATGTAGTCCTGACAGGTCATGCCCATGGCCCATGGTTTACACTGTGGGCTTCGTGCAATGTTTGGATTTTTTATTCTTTTTCTCCTTTTTTTTTTTATTTTTTGAGACAGGGTCTCACTCTGTAGCCCAGGCTCATCCCAAACTCACGATGGAGCCCAGGCTGGCCTTGGACTCACGGCAGTACTCCTATCTCAGCCTCCTGAGTGCTGGGATTACAGGCGTGCACCACAGCTTCCAGCTTAGGTCTGTAATCCCAACACTCTGAAAGGCTGAGGCAGGAGGATTGCAAGTTCAAGCATAGCCTGGGCCACTTGGCAACTTACTAGCTTGTTTCAAAATCAGAAATAAAAAATGGTTTGGGGATACAGCTCAGTATGAAGTCTCTGTGTTAATCCCCATGACTAAGTAAACAAGTATTATGACATTTAAAAAAGACAGTATAAACCTAAAACTAGTGGGATGTTGACCTTGTTTTTGTGGAATTAATATATCAGTGTCAGGTTCATAGGAAGCAGGTGCAATTCTGAGTTTTCAGGATATACTCATGATATATTTTGGTTATAATTTTACCATTCATGAGCCTTATTTTTATTTATTTATTTTTTTTTGAGACAGGGTCTCACTCTGTAGTACAGGCTGGTCCTGACCTCACAGTGTAGCCCAGGCTGGCCTTGCACACACAAAAATCCTCCTGCCTCAGCCTTCTGAGTGCTGGAATTACAGGCATGCCTAGATTTCATAACCCTCATTCCTGAACATAGTTGCTCCCACATTTATATGCTGTTTAGGAGTGGTGATGGGCACAACAGGGGTTATGAAGCAGGGCCTGGGAAGGCAGCCTAACAGGAGTCCGGAAAGGGGTGTGAGCAGATTTTTAAGTTGAATGCCAGATTGCAGCTCTACATTCCATTTGAAAATTGGCAGATGACATATTATGTTGACTGAAAATGGACTCACACATATGCCTAAATTCAGATTATTTCTCTGGAAATCTTGAAACCTGTTTTAAAATCCCTCAGTCAAATTAAGAACAAGCCTGCATATTTTTTTCACTATTCATAGTACTGGGTTTAGCCAAATGTTGAAAGGCATAAAATTGTTTGCCTTATTTTGAGTTTACATAATTTCACTTTTATTTAGAATTTTGTTATGGTTTGAAACACTGTATTGATAAGTTGTTTTTCACCTTGAAGATGTGTATCTAACTGATTTAAGTGATCAGTCATATTCACTAAAAAATGCTAAATGTGTAAGCCAGTTATTATTGTCAAGTTCTGGCAAAAATTCTGTTTATGATACCATCAATCAGTGATCCTTGACCTGTTTAACAGCAGAGGACCTTGTAGTTGAGGACCATTCCCCCAGCACGCCAGGGGGCTGGCTGTGCGCTGTGCTGTTGGAGGATAGCTTGGAAATGGCCAGCAGCAGCTGGAGAGGCACAGGAGCCAAGCTCCGCCTCCTGTGGATTAGCAGCAGTGGTATTAGAACATGACAGGAGGTTACTGATCGGCGGTAGGGCTTGGCCCGCTGCTAGCCTCCTGCCACAGCACATCTGACCCAGCAGCCAGGTCCCCAGCTCTGGGATGGGGGACTCCTGCCATAAATGATTTGATTTCAGGTTGTAAATCATAAACTTTTTAACATTTTACCTTGATGTAGCCATCTTTTTTAGAAAAAAGTAAATGATCTCACCTGTACTTTTAGGGAATTCCTGAAATTAGTAATGAGTTAATCTCTTGACTGTTATGAAATTCACAGCCTTGGAGCTGTAATCCTAGCACTTGAGAGGGTGAGGAGGAGGATTGCTATGAGTTCGAGGTCAGCCTGGGTTACATAGTGAGTTCAGGGCCAGTGTAGACTACAGAGCAAGACCTTGTCTCGAAAGGAAGGAAAGAAGGAAGGAAGGGAGGAAGGGATGGAGGGAGGGAGGGAGGAAAGGAAAAATTTATAGCCTTGAGGACAATTTGCATAATGTTATCTATTTTTGAAGCCTTTGCTTTAAAATTTTTTCCTCGTGTACTATACAGTGATACTTAATCAAATATTAGTCCTGGGAAACAATGGTGTCACTTTTATTAATTTTACGAGTCTCTCCCCTTAACCTGCCATGGCCAGAGTACCACCTGTAAGTAGTATTTGCCAAGTCACCACAAGCACATGTGAAGTCTGATGTGTCGCCTCAGCTTTGTGCGTTTGGGAGATAACACACCAGAAGCCTAGCCTTGCCATAAATCCGTGTGTGGATAAATACCAAGTGCAGGGGACTTTGCGGAAGTACTGCCTGCCACTCTTTATTAGTTATTTTTAATGGTGTTTTCTATAATCTCTGTGTCTTTCTCTTTTTCTTTTTTTTCTTTTTTTTTTTTTTTGAGACAGAGTCTTAATCTGTAGCCCAGGCTGGCCTTGGACTCATGGCAATCCCCCTGCCTCAGCCTCCTGAGTGCTGGGATTACAGGCGTGTGCCACCTTGCCTAGCTTTATATGGTGCTGGGGAATCAAACCCAGGGCCCTGAGGTTGTAAGACAAGCACTTTAACTGCTCTGCCATTCCTTCAACCCCTCTTTTCTTTTTGAATGCTGGAGATTGAACCCAGGGCCTTTGTACTGAGGTATATCCCCAGACCATGTTATTTTTGAAATAGAGTCTTGTCAGTTTGCTAACTGGACTTAAACTAGCAATTTTCCTGCCTCAGCCTCCTAGAACACTAGGATTATAAACAGGTACCACTGCACCAGTTGTATTTTTTTGTTTCTTATAGGTTGTTTGCAATTTAATTTGCATATGGGTAATACTCTTGATATCTGTATAGGTAACATACTCCGATTATTCCATTTTATTCTGTTTTCTACAGAGCTCATGCTCAAGAACTGTGCAATTGAATTACAAAAAAAAAAAAAACCACACAAAAAAATTTGTAATGTTTCAAATAAGTTTACCAATTTGTGTTAAGACGCACTGAAGCCATCCTGGACCACATGTGTCCCATGGGATGTAGGTTGGCTCCTGATTTAAAGGTGTAGTAGCATAGAATAGCTTATATTTTGTTAGTTCTGTAATCAATGTGAGTAAACTTTATATAAAGCCAAAATGGAAGTTCTTTAAATATCATCTTAAAATCCAATAAGACATCTTTTAAAACCCAATATTATTATATTTTGATTTCTTCTTCAGTTTGAATATCTGATAAAATAGTAAATAGGCTTGTGCTTGTTAAACCACAACATACAGACATTGTCATGGAGGCTGGGGATGTAGTTCAGTGGTAGAGCACTTCCCTGGCAAGCATGAGTTTCTAGGTTCAGTTCCAGCACTTAAAAAGAAGTGGGAAAAGGAAGTAAAAGTGATTAAGGTTTAACTAATACATACATACATATACATATATATATATATATATATATATATATATATATATATATATATATGCACACACACACACATATACCAACCCCAAATTCAGTGTAACTGTTATATTTTGCAATCACATATTAATAATTTTGAAAGTAAAATAGAGTTAAAATATTAGCAAAGAAATAGTTGTCATGAATATGTAAGTGTTAACACACAGCTTTGGTGGCATGGGGTGCTGTCAAACCAAGTCCACATGGAGAGAAAAGATGGGAACTGCTGTAAAGCTGGGCCAGGAGAGCCAAACACTTGTGTATAGAATCCATATATGCAAGCTGAATGTAGTAGCGCAAGCCTGTAATCCTAGCAATTGAGAGGCTGAGGCAAAGGATTGCCGTGCATTCAAGGCAGGCCTGAGCCCCATAGTGGGTGCAAGATGAGCCTGGACTGTAGAATGGGACCCTGTCTCAAAAAAATCCATTAATTGAGCTGGTTAAAAACTCTGAATTAACAGATATCAAAAAGATAGTGAACTCACTAAAAGGTCTAAGAAGAGAGAAGCCTGTTCTGTTTATTTTAGTGAAATAATGTCAAGACAACATGTTGTACAACTAATTTTTTTATCTGAATGTCTTGTTTTGTCTGACAGTTGGTGTTGAAGTTTTGGTATGCTGTCCCTGACCCTGTGTTGAGGGGCTTCCAGGTTGGGTTGGTGGCCCCTGAATAGCACCGGCATGGTGCTTTTGCAGCTTTCAGGAGTAAATGCCACCATGTTAAGGCTACTGGGAGAGTCGAGCTTAGTAAAGCTAAGTGAATGCCTGTCATTGTCATTTCTTTCTCCTGAGTTCTTGTATTAGCTAAGATCATTCTCATGTTTCTTAAAATATAATCCAGGGCCTGGAGGAATAGTTCAGCAGTTAAAGCACTTGCCTAGCAAGCTCTGAATACCTGAGTTCAATTCCCCAGTACTATATAAGCCAGGGTAGTGTGCCCTCCTATAATTCTAGTACTCAGGAGGCTGAGGCAAGACAATTGCTGTGGGTTTGAGTTCAGGACCAGCTTGGACTACAAAGTGAGACCCAGCCTCAAAAATAATTAAATAATATATAATCTAAAACTTGGGATGTAGCTTAGAACACTTGCCTAATGTATGCTAGGCCCTTTGTTTGATCCCAGCACCTCAAAAATAAATAAATTTTAAAAGTTAAATACAAATTGCCATCTGTCTTAATTTCTTGGTGCTGAGACAGACTACTCGACAGCCACAATTTAAGGGAGGAAAGATATTTTAGCTCACAGTTTCAGAAGGTCTCACACAATCCATTTATGGGCAGCCGGCTAAAGTAGAAGCACATGGTGGAAGTGAGTTGGAGGGGAGCTTTTCATGGCATGGCAAATGGGAAGCCAAGATGAGGGATGGAGGGCGGGAGGTATGGAGGGAGGGTGGGTGGAACCAGCACATATCTCTCCAGGGCAGGCCTGCAGCATCTTCCCCTTCCAGCCAGGCCCACCTCCCAAGGGATTCCGTAATCCACACCATCTGTGTGTGTGAGGCTTCTGGGGACACTACAGATCCAAACTGTAACACTCCACCCCTGGCCCCTGAAAGACATGTCCACTTCTTTATTCAAAACGCATTTAGTCCTACTCTAAGAGTTGCCAAAGTCTCCTTTGAGACACGGCAAACTCAGCTGTGAAAATCAAAGAAAAGCATTTCCGAGACATAACGGCACAGGGTAAACATTCCCATTACCTAAGGGAGGAGTAAGATAGAAAGCAGTCCGACCAACGCAGGTGTGAAACCCAGCAGGATGTGACCAAACCTGCAGTTCCATTAAATTGTATAGCTCTTTGTTCAGCACCCTGGGCAAGCTGTGGTAAGACGTGACCTCCAAAGGGCTTGGTAGCCTTTATCAGCGGATGATTCATGTTTCTTGCACCTCCAGATTTCTGGGGTTTCCATTGCACCTTAGGTTTCTCCTTCACAATTTCACGCATTGCCCTCCCTAGGCAGTGCCTGGCCTCCAAGGCCTTCCTCTGGAGTCTGGGTGGAAGCCTCTGTAACCTCACAACTTTTGCATTGTGTGTGCCTATAAAGCCAGGACCTCATAGTCACCAAGATCTGCCTCTGGCTTGAGCAGTAGCCTGGCCCCCTTGCACAACCACTGCCAAGGCCTCTGAGTTTTTAGATAGTTGAAAGCCAGCAAACCTTTTTCTCTTTGGCCTACAGCATGCCCTGGAATATTTTCAGAAGAACAAGGTCCTTTGCCTTTCCACCCTGTAATTGGTAAAGGGTGGGGACTCGAGATGTCTTTTTCATAGTCCTGATTGTAAATATTGGTTTGGCTTTTTTTTTTTTTTTAAATGCTCATCTCTTTAACAACTACTGCTCTTCTGCCATTTTCTCCTGCTTCTCAGCGTAGAAATAAAAGCTGTAGGCAGTGCCTTTGTAACAGCATAAAACTGATTTCCTTTGAAATCCTTCCCCCCTCCTGCCCCTGGTTAAATAGTCCATTGCCCTTAATCTCAGTCTCAGGCAAAGTCCCTGGGCAAGGTAAAATGCTAGGAATAGCATGCATGGTTTCTGGACCAGTTGCCATTACAGTCCTCCTTTCTATCTGAGACTTTGTGAGCCTGACCTTTACAATCCATATTTCTATCAACATTCCGGTCTTCTGAGCTCCGACCAGAATCTCCCTTCAAGCTCTGCTCACAGCACTCCAAGACTTCTCCAGCTGGGATCACCAAGCCTTTCCAAAATCTCCTTGCAAACCAATTCTAAAGGCTTCTAAACCACACAGTCGGGTAAAGTCACAGCACTGACCCACTTTTAGTACCAGTTTTACCATCACTTGTAATGTTTCTCCTGCTTCAAGGTCAGCAATTTTCTGTATTAATCATTAGCTGCTTGATAAAGTTTACTTAGTGGGATTCCCAGACAGGCTCTGAATAACCCAATTAACACACATTATTCCTTTCGTAAATGGAATTTGATATATAGCGAGAAAGGAGCAGTGTAGTCAAGCGCAGTGGCATGTGTCTATGATCCTAGCACTAAAGAGGCTGAGGCAGGAGGATTACAAGGCCGAGCCCATCACTGGCAACTTATTTAGACCCTACTTCAGAATTTTTAAAAGTAAAATAAGAAGAGCTGGGAGTATTGCTTAGTGATAGAGCACCGTGGATCCAGTCCTGCTGCTAGCCACGGAGGGGGAGGAAGAGCAGAGCGCTGTGTTCAAGATGTGGCCAGCTGCTCTTGCTGGCCTCACAGAGGGGATGCGAGGTCACAGAAGAAGTGATTCTCAAGTTCATCAGGAGTCAGGACAGCGCCAAGGGCAGCGCCTCCGCAGGCGGTGGGGAGTACTCCAAGTCTGAGTAGCCCAGCTGGAGGGAGTACAGGACAGCCACAGCTTGAACACTGCTGGAGAGGGGCTAGGTCTCACAGCTGGAAAAGGCAATCTGGTTCTATCTTTTAGTGAGCCTTAGGCTAGAAACAGTTCAGAGAAATAAAAGCATAATTTTTGCCCCCTTAAAAAACGGTTTACACATCTTTTGTGTTTCCTAAAAACTAAAACAAAATACTCACCAGGATATGGGAAAGAGTGCCCAGTAAAGTTGTGGCATATTGTACCAGGAATTATACTAGCCAGCTATTAAGTAGATTGAACTCCAGCTGTGCCAGATAATTGACAGGAAAGGATCTCAAGAGTTCCTGCCGTGTGATGAAAGCAAGATGGGGGAAAGCAGGTATAAGATTTTATAAAACAAGCTAAAAAAGTAGGGAATTCTGTTTTTGCCAATTGTTTTATATTTATAAGGTCTATGTTTCTTGATTTTTAATTTTATTTTAGAGAGAAGGTCTCACTCTGTAGCCCAGGCTGGTCCTGAACTCACTGTGGAGCCCAGGCTGGCCTTGGACTCACAGCAATCCTCTTGTCTCAGCCTCCTGAGTGCTGGGATTACAGATGTGCACCACCATGCCCAGTTTATGTGGTGCTGGGGAATTGATCTCTGATACTTAGTGCTTGACTTAGTTAGCACTTGCTAGGCAAGTACTTCAACTGCTGAGCCATTTCTCCAGCCCCAAGGCCTACATTTCTAATATTTTATCTTTTTACATGGAAGGACACACAACTTTGGGGGGTTATTGAAAGGTTTAGAGAATCTGAAAAGTAACATTTCAGTGAGAAAAATGTGTAATAAAAACAGCATGATAGTCGGGCACGTGGCCCTTGTCTGTGTACACTTGTACTTGGGTACTCAGGCCAGGAGGATTGCAGGTTCAAAGCCATCCTGAGCAATTTAGTGAGACAGCCTCAAAAATAAGTCAGTAAGTATATAAATGAAAAAGGCTAGGCAGGGATGTAGCTCAGTTGTAAAGGGCCTCCGGGCTTCATCTCTGGGGCACACGTTATACAAACACGCAGCGTGTATGAAATTGTGTGTTTGCCTAAGTGTGCATCACTGACACGGTCGTGATTTGGTTGGTGGCTGTAGCCTGAATGGCCCTCATTGCAAGTGTCATACCACGCACATCCCTTATGAAGAACACTGCCGGCACCTGTCTTGACAGTGGCGGAGGCTGACGTGGAACGGCTGAAGCCAGCGTCGAGCCGCATACTCACGGGAGTACCTACCTGACAGGTCCTCATGTGGGGCGAGCCCAATCTGTCCCCAGAAGATACTTCTACACATCTTAGTTGCCAGCTAATGTCTTTGTTAATTTGATCGTGTAATCTACTTACAGGTTTTGACTTGGAAGTTTTTCTTTTGTCAATATTTTAGGCAAAAATAATGTGTTCCTCAATATGTAAGTGTATCGGCTGTAAAAATTTTGAGGAAAGCCCAGAAAGGAAAACCTTGATGCACCTGGCAGATGCGGCAGAAGTGAGGGTGCAGCAGCAGACGGCGGCCAAGACCAAGCTGTCCTCTCAGATTTCAGACTTGCTGACCAGGC
Organism: Ctenodactylus gundi; assembly: GCA_004027205.1. Taxonomy (NCBI): domain Eukaryota; kingdom Metazoa; phylum Chordata; class Mammalia; order Rodentia; family Ctenodactylidae; genus Ctenodactylus; species Ctenodactylus gundi. The sequence continues at coordinate 220,197 of PVKB01001115.1, forward strand.
CGACCCCTGCTTTGAGTAGCGGGGGAGGAAAGTAAGTCAACATTGTCTCTCTCTTTTTGTGGTGTTTCTCAAATACTCATTTTTAGTAAAGTTTCTTTGGGGGGGGGGGACACAAAGTTGAGTTCACAGTTTGAGTTAATAACAACCTGACAGTTGAATTTCTTTCCCATCTTTAGTTAACTTTTAAAGGAATTTTCAAGTAACAAAAAATTCACTGTCTTGCATTGTGCAGTTATAAAGTAAATAGTAACGTTTCAGTTTGCTACGTTTACTAGAACTTTTTTTTGAGTCAGGTTTTTACACTGTAGTTCAAGCTGGTCTTGAACTATGTAGCCCAGGCTGGCCTTGAACACACAGCAATCCTCCTGCCTCAGCCTCCCAAGGGTTGGGATTACAGGCATGTACCACCACACCTGATTTATGTGGTGCTGGGGAATCGAACTTGGGCCTTGAGCTTGCTAGGCAAGTGCTTTAAACACTGAGCTATTCCTCCAGCCGAATTTGCTATGCTTAATTTAACTGGATTTCTTCCTAAGTTGTGGTTTATAATTTGAGAAACATTTAAGAAAACCAAAATCAGGGCTGGAGTAATAGCTCAGTGGTTAAAGCACTTGCCAGAAAGCCCTAAGTACTCAAGTTCAATTCCCCAGCACCACGTAAACGGAGCATGGTGGTGCATGCCTGTAATACCAGCACTTGGGAGGCTGAGGCAGGAGGATTGCTGTGAGTCCAAGGCCTTTGCAGGGCTACATAGTGAGTTCAGCACCAGCCTGGGCTAGAGTGAGACCCTGTCTCAAAAATAAAAAAGAAAGAAAAATCAAAATTATTACACCTCTTTTGGAGGGGGTAATTACTCATATTTTTGCATTTTCTTTCACTCTTTTTTTTGAGACAAGATCTCACTCTGTAGTTCAGACTGGTCCTGAACTCACTATGTAACTATGTAATGTGGGCTGGCTTGAACTCTTGGCAATCCTCCTGCCTCGGCCTCCTGAGTGCTAGAGTCACAGGCACGCACCACCATGCCCACTTTATATGGGTACCGGGAATCGCGCCCAGGGCCTTGCATTTGCTAGGCAAGCATTCTACTGCAGAGCTGTGTCCCCAGTCCCCTATTTTTGCATTTTCTTACCTCTTTTTTGCTCACCCCTGTAGCACTTTTCCCATCCGATTGGACTACCCATCACACTGTAATACTGCAGTCCCTTATTGTTACTAGATTAATTTGAGAAATTGTTAAGTGGAATAACCGTGGAAATGGCACACAGAAACTGAAATAAGAGTGAGTGCATAGGCCAGGCCTGTGGTGCAGGCCTGTGATCCCAGCACTGTCAAAGGCTCGCGTCGGAGGGGCACAAGGTAGCCCAGCCTAGGCATTTAATGACCTAGTGAGATCCTATCTCAACACCAAAATGGAAATGGGCAGATGTCTTAATCAGGATTATGACATAGATTCTTTCTGATCTTTTAAGAATCTTTCAGATCTAAAGAAAGATTAGAGTTGTTACTAAGGTAAAATAAATTTGGGAAAATGTTGGGTATGAAGTGAAAACACAAGTTATACACTAAAATAAGAACTGTTTTGAAAAAATTATATAAAGTTATACCAGCATGTTAACAAGGCTTTGTTTGACTATATACAATCTGAAAAAAATTCTTTGGATTTCTTGAGATAAGATCTCTTGGCAGCTAGTTGGCCTTGGTCTTATTTTTTTCCCAGTAGTTAGAGCCACGAATGCATGATCTTCCTCCCTCAGCCTCCGGAGCTGGGATTATAGGCCACATATGGCCTCTGGAATTCTTTCCTTTTACTTCTCTATAGATCCTAAGTATCTTGGAACGAACACTTTATCTGGCACTGAGGATCGAGATCATAGCTTTCACACTGAGCCTACATCCCGCCCTCCTTTAATTAAATTTGAGATGGCGTCTCACTAAGTTGCCCAGGCTGGTCTCAAACTTGCAGTCCTCCTGCCTCAGCCTCCTAGAGTGCTGGGATTACAGGCCTGTGCTACCAGGCTCAGTTTAAGTGTTTCTTTGTAAAGATTTCTCTATAAGTACGTTGTTGCCTGAGTCCTCAGTGCTCTCTGTGCTGAGTAGGTCTTCCTTTCCGACTTCCTCCTGTGGACTCAGGCTGCCCATTACAGGTAGTTGAGCCCCTGCTTATCCTCCTGGCTGCATTTCGCTCAGGCTCCGAGATTTAGCTGCATTGCAGGAAGCCTCAGGACCAAATGCTTCTAACTTAGCGCTCAGTAGTATAGGTCTTTGTGAGGGAGACTGCAGAGAACAGGATTTCTCCCTTTTCTGTCATGTTGAACAGAAGTTTTGTTGTTTTACACACGATATGAGGGAATATATTTTGTGTTGTCTTAGGTATTGAGTTCTCATTCAGCAAATATTCATGGAATGTGTGTGTCAGGCGCTATTCTAGGCACGGAAGAAATGGCAGTAAATAAGGACTTCACTCGTAGAGGTTACCCTCATAAATCGTTAGGACTTTGTAGAAAAGTCCAGTGAACATGTGGGCAGTAAATCACGTAGATAGTCAATCGTGTATGTTGTGTAGGTTATCACGTGTTTTATGTTGGGTATTTCCTGACAGTGTTCTCAGGGTGCTCAGTTAAGCCAAGTATGACTTAGGAAGCCTTTCAGGATGATGCCCACCGCGCTGGCAAGGCGAACAGACGCCAGCAGGGATTCCCAGGGGGAAGGATGTTGCATTTGTTCTTACTCCGCACTGTCACCACTTTTGCTTCTCAAAACCCCTTTCAGATTGCCATTCACGTTTGTAACTAAGGAGGTGGCCGAGGCCACGTGCAACTGCCTTCTCGCCCAGGCAGAGCAAGCCGACAAGAAGGGGAAGTCCCAGGCGGCTGCCGAGCGCATGATCCTCGAGGAGTTTGGCCGGTGTCTGATGAGCGTCATCAGCTCTGCAGGAAAGGCGAAGAGTGACCCCTGTGCCATGAATTGCTGACTGTCGCACAGACCACAGACAAAAGAAACTGTGCAGAAAATTCAGGGCGCAGGGACGCTTGACTTCCTGGAATTTAGTTTTAACAATTACTGTATTTTAATTCAGTCCTTGTTTTAAGAGACCTGAAAGTATAATACTGAGAAAGTTTTAAGTGAGGAAATAAGTACATTTTAAATCCTAGTCAATTCTGTTTATGCCCGTAACTTGAATTTCTCCTTATTTTTAATTGTACTATTAGATTTTTAATTTGCTTGGGTTTCTTAAGAATTAGATGTTCTATCCTTCTGATGCTGTTGACAAAGAACACATTTATAAATTACTATAATTTTTAATGCATGGTGTTGTATAACTTTGTTTAGTAGGAAAAGTCAAAGCAGTATTAGTATTACCCAGTCGTTCTTTGGCTCTACACTAAAATATACAGATAGAACGTCTGCAAAAACAAATTCTTATGAAATTCTTATGACTCAAATGACATTTCATGTTCCAAAAGCACTGTCTTTTAAGGAAAAATCAGCCTTCTAGGTTGGATTCTGGAAATTTGCAAGTATCAAAAGGAGAAGCTACCCCTAGGCATACTTCTTAATATGAAAGTGTTTACACACAAATTTCAGAGGGTGTGCAGTGTTTGTATAATGAAGAAAGACTAAGAAATGCTTTGGGATATCTCCAGCTTCTTCCAAGAAGTAGTGTTTGAAATACGTTGTCAGAGTGACTATTGGCTGGTGTTGAAGTTAAGAGATGTGTGTGAAAGTGAGTAGAAATGATGTCAAGATAACATAGATAGACCTCAAATAATAATCAAGCATGAAAGTTGGCATGAAGGAATACTGAAGCTGTATGAGATGAACTTAAGGATTTCTCTCTGTACAGCTCTTTATAGGCTTTTGGACTAAGAACTTCCATGCCAATAGGTAAATTTTACTTGACTTACTGAAATAGTCCTCCTAACCAAGCTTTCCAAATTATAGAATTTTTATAAGGGGAGTTTAATATAGTTTTTTTTTTAAGCCAGTGATTTGGTAAGCTGAAGATATGTGTGTTTTCATGTAGTTGCTAAAATAAGTCATTTTTAGTAATTAAAAAACTGAATTTAAGAGCCTTTTTGTTCAATTGGACCCTTGATTTTATGACAAGAAGACCATGTAAGAATTCAAGCATTTTGTTAGGTACCTAACTCCTCAGTAATTACCAGTAGTGGTTACTGCATTTCCTACAAGGACTCTCTAGTTGTATGTATTAAGTGTGTACATATGTTCATACAAACATGCAAGGTATGGGCAAGAGAAATTAATCCAAAAGAGGATTCCGTTATTCCTTAAAGTATCCTTTTGAAATTTGGATTTATGAAATTACAGTGCAGTAACTTTAAATGTAGATAGCGCAAGCATTCTAAGCACCTCAATCTAGTGTGTCTAATTAAAATCTGTATAAATGTAAATTAGTGTAAGAGGATAAAATAATATCTAATCAAGTTATTTTCACAAAATTGCAATAAGTTTTTGCTCTAAACCTAAACTTTGTTCATTTTGTATATATTCTGTGTTAATTCTAATTACACCATTGTGATGTGTATTTATATACAGTGTGCAGAAAATGTGAAATTTTGATTACAGTTGTAGATTATGTATGATGGCATTGCTTAAGAATGTTTTTGCTTGTAAAAATCTGAAGGTGCAATCAAATACTACTAGTTTCTGATTTTTAAGAGGCTATCTAAAGTAATAAGCCTTTTTTTCTTCCTGTGTAGTACTTACTAAGCAACTTTTGTATTTAGGCATTTGCACCAAATTGCTGAACAAGATTAATAGCCACATTCATTCAACAAATTTAAAAGACTATTTGGGGAGGGCTGGGTGTATAATTTTTTTTAGCTCTATTTACATCCCAAAGTAGAATAATTAAATTTATATTTACTAGAGCTATTCAAAGAATACACTTTTCTATATTGTAAAAACAAGACAGGAAAGTAAATCATACAGAAAATAAACATTTATACTATTCTGTAAAAAGTTTTGCATTTTTCTTTAATAACTTAGTTTAACATTAGCACCTTTAACCATGTAAAACCAATGTGACACGCAAGAAACCTTTAAATTGTCAGGTTTCCAAGTACGCTTGACATTACTTCTAAAAACATACAACCCCCCCCCAAAAAAAAAACCCTTTTTCAAGCCCCGTTTTGCCAAATTATCATTATTGCTTTGAAACGAGAATTTTTTTTTTTGAGGCAATCTCACTATGTAGCCCAGGCTGGCCTTGAACTCAAGGCAATCCTCTACTTCAGCCTCACAATTACAGATAGGCATGCATCACCACGCCTGGCTTGTGGTGCTGGGTAATCAAACCTAGGGCTTTGTGCTTGCTAAGCAAATGCTTTAATTGCTGTTACTTACTATTCCTCTAGCTCTAAGAGAATATTTTTCCCATCTTTTTTTCCACTTATTTGTTTTGCCTCTGAAGAACTAAAACCAATCTGTAGCCTTTGTTTGGCAAACGGGACCTTGCATGGACTGGTACCAGGGCAGAGCACGGACTGCAGGGGGCTACAGGGACGGGCTGGAGTGGGCAGGGCCTTCCTGTTTTAGCTCCCTCCATGTTTTCTATTTGACAGTTGATTTTGTTTCAATCTTATATAAAATAACAATAAGATGCCTTTAGAAAGTTTTTTTTTTTTTTTTTTTTTTTTCTGAGACAGGGTCTCACTCTGTGGTCCAGGCTGGTCCTGAATTCACTTCAGAGCCCAGGCTGGCCTTGGCCTCATGGCAATCCTCCTTTCTCCACCTCCCAAGTGCTGGGATTACAGGTGTGCACCACCACACCCTGCTTATGTGGTGCTGGGGAATCGAACTCGGGTACTTAGCACTTGGCTTAGCGCCTTAACTCAAGCGCTTTAACCACTGAGCCATTCCTCTAGCCCCTTTAGAAAGGTTTTGTGTAACACTAGGAAGAAAATGAATACTTTGTGTGTTATCAGAGTTTCAAACAAGGACCTGTTGGCCTATTGCTGGCCTCACTGCCTCCCTTAAGTGTTCTATGCTTTGAGGGATTGCGGGCGGCCACTCTAAGGTGAGGGAAGCCCATGGGCTAACATCTTTAAAATCTTTATTACAGTCATTTTGTATATGGAAATTACTTAAGGCTTTTTCTTGACAAGGCTTAATATATTTTTATCATGGTATGTAGGCCAAATTTCAACTTTTCTCTCTCATGCTAAAGGTTAGACCCAAGGCCTTGTACATGCAGAGGTAGCTACATGCCCACACAGATCCAAGTGACTTTTAAAGGAAGCTGTAAGCTATGTCTTTTTAAAATTAAGCATTTCCTTCAGTGATAAATTTGGTGAGTTACTTGAAACAGTCTTTGTTTTTTCTCAAAAACAGAAAAATATACTGAAGGTATTGCATAAGATCACAGGAATTTTAACCCTGTAATTTATATTAGCAAATGAAATTTGACATATATCATAAATACATCATAACCAGGTAGTCTACCCCAAAAATAAGTTTGGGACTTCATTCAAAAAATTAAATTTACCATATAATATATAGAAGAAAAACTAGATGAAAGATGCAGAAGATGACTACGGAGATTTAAAACTTCCAAATTGTATGCTTAAAAAGATAAGCAGTATGGCATGTGAATTACAGAGTATTTCCCTCAAATGTATGGAAAAAAGAAAATTTAGTATCAACTTATGATAAGAAGCCAGATAGCTTCAGCAAAAACCAAAAAGCCTACAGCCAACATCACACGAAAGGTGAAGAGTGTTTTCAAAGGCACCCCAATTTAGTCCTGTCCTGGAGGTCACTGTTCAGTAAGGCAGAGAGGAGGGGGAAGGTCCACAGACTGGACATGAATAGGTAGCTGCCTGCAGACGATGTGATTGCCTATGTGGAAAAACTTTTACCATCGTCAGGATGCTGATGTCAACTGAAATTCTACATGGTAGCAATGAATATTTAGAGACTGATATTTAAAAGTTACCATTTACACTAACTGAGCATGGCAGCGCTTGCATGTGATCCCAGCACCCAGGAGGCTGAGGCAGGAGGTCTGCTGTGCTAGGCCAAACTGAGGTACATAATGAGTCCAGGACTAGCCTGAACTACAGTGACTCTTTCAAAAAACAAAAAGCTACTATTTGTACTAGCACTACGAAGTCATAAAATCATCCTAAAATAAGGTTGTATTCTGAAAAGTAAAAAATACTATTAAGGATTGAAAACTTAAAAATCTTTACCAACCTTTGTTCTTGGATTGAAAGAGTCAGTATTAAGATACCAATCTTGCCAGACTGATCCATAAATCTAACAGAATTCTAGTCAAAATCCTGTGGAATCTCTGTAGAAATCTACAAGCATGGAAAGGGATAACCAGAGAGCCTTTTTTTTTTTCTTTTTTTTTTTTTTTTTGAGACAAGGTCTTGCTTTTTAGTCTAGGCTGGTTCTAAAACTCACTATGTAGCCCAGGCTGGCCTCAAACACACAGCAATCCTCCCGCCTCAGCCTCCTGAGTGCAAGCAACAAAATTCTGAAAACAATACAGCAAGATAACCCCCATCTGATTTCAAGGTCTAAAAAGGCAATCAAAGGGCTGGTAGAATAGCTCAGCAATTAAGTACCCGAGTTTGCTTCCCCAGCATTCCCCAGCACCACATAAGCCAGGCCAGCCTGGGCTAGAGGGAGACCTTTTCTCAAACAAAACAAAACAAAACAAAACAACCCAAAACTGAAAATAGGTTAGCTGCTGCTAAACACCCAGACGATTGGTAGGACTCTGGTTTAGATGTGGCAGAGCATGGTGGCCCACACCTGTAATGCCAGCACAAGGATCCCAAGTTTGAGGCCAGTCTGAGCTACGTAAAAAGCTCACAGGCAGGGAAAGTGTAATTCATAAAAGGAAAAAAAAAACCTATCAAAACTAAATCTGCTCTTTAAAAGGCATTATAAAATAAAATGCCACAAATTGGGGAAAAATGCAAAGCACATTTGCTAATGTACACATATCTAGAATATGTAACACAATAAGAAAGCAATGAACTTTGCAAAATAGCGGCTTAAAGATTTGAGCAAACATTTGAGGGAGGTAAATGATGGCAAACAGATAAAAATGTTAGGCACCATTTGTCACTAGGAAAATGCAAATGAAAGAAATGTTACTACGTATCTAATAGAATCCTACTTTAAACAAAGCACCTGGCAGCTCACCATGCACTCCTATAAACCCAGCACTTGGAAGGATCTACAGTTCAAGGTGCATCTGGACTACATAATAAGACCTTGCCTCAAAAACAGATAAAAACTAGAAATATAGCTCAGTAGTAGAGTGCCCAAGCAGCTACAAAGAGAACAAAAACCCTGACAGTCTCTTGGGCTGTAAAGCAGAGCAGTAAGGGCAGAATGCAGAAGTCACTCTGCAGGAGGCGTGGTAGTTCGTTAATAAGATTAAACATGCATTTACTCTAGGACCCAGAGTGCGGACATAGCACATTTTAATTTAATCATCAGTGAACATTTATCTTTTCATTTTTTGGCTGTTTGCTGTTTGTGTGCAAATACTTATGGGAGCACACTGCCATTCCTCTTGATGGGAGGCCTGGACCACTGCTGGTTTGTAGGTGACTGACTGATCCTGTTTTTCAAAGTACATGTGCTATGTACCATTTTACATTCCTGCCAACAGTGCACCTAGGTCCTAGGGTCACACCACCTTTCTTGCCAACACTCAGGTCTTCTTTGTGACAGCCATCATGGTTGGTGTGAAGAGATGGCTTACTGGGATTTGACTTGCATACCTTGGTTGGCTATTGATACTAGCATATATTCATGGTTCAAGGCCGTTTGACTACAGCCTTTGGTGGTATCTTCATATTCTTTACACAGTGGAAATATTGGTTGTCTTTCTGAGTTATAGTTCTTTGTACAGTTTACAGTCATATCCCTGAAGAAATAAAGGATTTGCAAATTTTTCTTTTCCTTACATGAGTTCTTTCACTTTCTTGATGGAATCCCTTTTAAGCCTAGGTTTTAATTTTGATGTCCAATTTATTTTTTTTTCTGCTTGTGTCTTAAGAAACTAATACCTAATACAGATCTCAAAGATTAACTCTATTACCTTCTAAGTTTTATAGATTTATCTCTTACATTTAGATATTTGAGGTTTACTTTTGCATGTGGATATCCAGTTATACCAGTACTGTAGAAAGTAGGTTGGCTAACTTTATTTTTTTGGGACAAGTATGTCTTTATAGTAGCCCAGGCTAGTCTTGAACTCATGAACAATTCTCCTGCCTCAGTCTCCAGAGTGATGAGATTCCAGAGATGTGCCACCATGCCAGGCTGTTTTTTAATGTGGTCCTGGGAAATCAAATCTAAGGCCTTGTGCATGACAGGCAAGCACTTTAACTACTGAGCTGCACCCCAGCCCAGTTGGATACATTTTAAAAGAGAATTCTCCTGAAGAAAAGACCAAAGGCAGAGTAGACATTATAACCAACTATCCTAAGTAAATGTCAATGATTAATATTTTGCTGTAAAGCACACCAGGTCAATGTGATATAAAAGCTATGAATCCTTCCATAAGCCCAAGAGCAATGAATGGAGCTAACAGCAGGATCTGTATGTCAGGGTTTATGTGCCCAAATGATCCTGCACTAATGCAGGAATTAAGGAATAATGCAGAAATATTCAGTTCTCCAAGTGCTTCTGTCCACCTGTCACCTAGGACACCAAGCAGCCACAGCCCCAGCACAAATGAAGCTCGAATTAAATAAGGATCAGAAAAAATAAAATGTTAGCTTACAAGGAAAAATAATTCCACAATATTCACACTTTTCAGCAAACAGATCATATAGAGTAGTACAACATATTTCAAAATGTAAACATTTGAGGTAGAATATATCAAAATATTTTTAAGGGAAATGTTAACGAATGTATTCAATTTTTACTTCATTAATCATCTACAATTTTGTTTGCAGCAGTACTGGGGATTTACCACAGGACCTCCGCTGTGCTGGATAGCTGCTCTGCCACTGAGCGACATCCCTAGCCTAAGTATTGTGAACATTCAATGATCAAAAAAAGGGTTTTACTAACACAAGTGAATACACTCCCTTCTTTAATAATGAATAGCCTCCCATTTCTGAAAGCATATGCACCTCTATCCTTTTTTATGACCTTGTTCAAAAGTGGGGGTGAGTGGGTAAAATTGTTCTTAGTCTGCATCCATCTCCAAATTTAAACTTCCAGTTTTCTGAATAAAAAAATCATTATGTAACTAAGGCAAATGTTGTCATATCCATCATCTCAACTGATCATCTTTTTATTTTGGTACTTGAACTGAGTCCAGGGCCTTCACACTGAAGTTATATTCTCAAACCCAACAACAACTAAGTTGCTAGCTTTTTTTTTTTTTTTTTTTTTTGAGATAGAGCCTTGCTCTGTAGTCTAGACTGATCCTGAACTATGTAGCCCAAACTGGCCTCGAATTCGTGGCAATCCTACTTTCGTCTGCTGAATGCTGAGACTACATACTTGTGCCACCATGTCCAGCTTTAGTGGTTCTGGGGAATCTAGCCCTTGCTGAGCAAGCACTCTTAGCCTCTGAGCTACATCCCCAATTTGAAATCATCCTGCCTCAGCCTTCCAGAGGACTGGGATTACAGCTGTGTGCCCCAACACTCAGCTGGCCATCTTTTTTCCAATTTATGAATCATGTACCATGATACTGCATTATCTATTAAATATCAAATTACTGGCATTGAATAATAATTGGTATAAGGCTTTTATTTTAGCTTCCCTGCAAAGATAAACTGCAGAAAGATGTTCAAAAGTTTTTTCCTACTTTCTGATGAGTACTGGGCTCTTCCAACAAGAATCACATAAATAACTGCCCTACAACCACTCAGATGGCTGAGACACGTGGAGCGGGGTCCCAGGCCAGCCTGTGCTACATAGTGAGAAATTGTCTCAAGAAAAATTCACCATATCATTTGAAAGTATTTCAAGTTAGGGGTGCAGCTTAGTGGTAGAGTACCTGCCTAGCATGGGCAAGGCCCTGAACTTGATGCTCAGCACCTCTCCTCCACCAGCACACATTCACATACATGTAAAACGGTATCTCAAAGCCCAAGACCTTGCTCAGGGAAAATCCTATCACTTTTTTCCTCCCCAGACTGCATTCTAAACCTGGTTACAACACAAGGAACAATCTCATGGCACATGTACTTACCTCCTGGCAAAGTATTTCTATTTTAAGACACGTTAGGACATGGGGATTTTTGTATTTGATAATTTGCTTTAGGCTAATGTCCAAACCACAGCTTTTCACTAAAATTTATATTCAACATTTTATGGGTATTTTGTCAATATCCTTAAGAACTGTAAACCAAGTTTTTTGGAGAAATGTATTTTGTTTATGAAAGAAGTCAAAGTCTGGGTATCTCCATACGTTGTCCAATCATATTACTCATTCTTGTATGTGTAACTTCAAAGGTAGCACCTGTGGGTGGTTGGATTTTAAACTTACCGCCTTCTTCAATTTGGAAAAAACAAAACACTGCAGTACATATTAAGCATATTATATGGTATGCCTTAAGTCAGAATTGCAAAATTATCCACTGTTGACAATGGTCAATTCATAAAATATGGTAGGGTGAACTTTATAAAAAGTTGGCCAAGTATTCTTAACAAAAATGTTACTATACTTTAGGTCTCGTTTGAATGGTTATCCAAAGTCACTGAGTAAATGCCTGAATTTATTGGTATTAGCAAAACTTGAACATCTGTGATCTTATAAAGATGACCATTGTTTCTCTGATAAAGTTCTTATTTCAGGTCTTTCTGAATGATGTGTGAACGGACACTGAGCTACATCTTTAGCTCTTACATTTAAGAAACAGATTATTATATCCTTTAGTAACTTTACAAAGTGATTGATAGCACACACTTCTCCATCAAAGAGATGTTCATCTAGATCTACAAACAGGTAAGTTTGCCCCGAAAGCTCATGTAATATTTTCTGTTGAAGATACAATTCCCTCTGTCGAGGAAGAAGTTCAAAAATCGCCATTCTTGAATGGGTTCTTACAACATGCTCACAAATATTTATGACCCGGCACAGACTTCCTGAAGGAAAATAAAAACCATTTTTCTTTTTAACACATAACAGTGACCCAATTTTAGAGGCTTTGAAATCCGATGCATACAGTGCACTGATACAGTCTTCACAAGTTAAAAGAGCTGATAACATATTTGCAATATAACCAGCACAGTCGGTGAGCCTTTGCCTATGATCTGATGGGTCTAGTAAGGCCTCACATAGTGAACAATTAGACCAGTCTTGGTAAACATCCTCTTTGTGAAAGAGAGACTTTAAAACGCTGACGCCACACTGACGCTGAACTGTCCAAAGGGCCAAGTCTTTCCTCCGAGCAATTGAAATGTCAAAGATGCTTACTTCATTTAGAAAGACTTCTTGAAATCTGTGCCTGGTCTCCAAATTATGGTAAGCTTTCTGAAATGTAATACAGGTAAGGCTAGACCTGGTTACTGATACCTGCTTAAGCATCTTTAGAAATAATTCTAGATGATCTTGACTGAATTTGTAAGTCAGAAGATATGGAAAAGGCATGACCTTTGGGAAAACATAATTTTGGTAGAGCCATTTTAAGCTTTCAGCATTAAGCAAAAATCCCAGGAAGCCTAGTTTTCGCTTACCTTTGATGATCTGATTATTGCTAGTATCAGATAATGTAAGAAAAATAGTCTTGGCTTCAGTTAATACATTATTTATTTTACTAAAAGTTTCAGGCAATAGAGGTCTTTTAAGTCCCTTTCCATAACAGTTCCTACTATTAAAAATGTTGAACAGATTGTTAATTAAGCGTAAAAACTGGATAGTACCAACACAGTTTTGAAAAGAAGGCAGCCCTAAGAACATCAAGTACTCTAAAGCACTGGCTACGCTCTCACTAAAGAGCTGGGCAGCACAATTCATTTTCAGTACATGATCTTTCAAACTGGCCAGTTTACTTGGGATTCTGTCCATACTTGATAATTCTTCTTCTCCTAGTGTCACCAACTCCACGAGGTGCTGCCAATGTGCTGTTCCATTGATAAACTGAATGCTCTGGAAACTCTGAAATGCATTTCTTATTAATCTCAGCAAGTGACAAGAATCAAAGAAGAAAGCGATCTGCTGACTACAAGCTGAAGGATGCTGAAACGTACACTTCAAGTTGTCTCTGTCAATACGGATCCCCAGGGCTTTTGCCATCTGAACGCTGTGAGCTGTGGCATCAGAAGTGACAGCCAGGACTGTGATCCCTATGTCACTCAGTTTGCCAATAGTCAGACGAAGCAGCTGAGCTTGCAAGTGTCCAGATGCTCTGTTTACAAAGAAGTAACCAAGAGGTGTTCTCCAGTGGCCGAACATACCCACGGCCATTAACAGAATTGTTTCTGTGGCAAGTGGTGTTTCGTCAGCATCGAGCTTTCCAAGCCCAAAGTCCATGAACCCTTGCAGACTCTGACTGCTGGGATCCCACTGAAGCTGTGGCTTGAGAGATACACCTTTTATAACCAATGAGCAATACTGATACAGTTGGTCTCCACTCTCTACTCTTTGCTGAAGAAAAGAAAAAACACTGCTGGTGAAACCGGGACTGGGTTTGCATTTGGATAGCCACCTAGAAAATACAAAACGTGAAAAATATAAAACACTAATAAATAAAAAGATAAAAGGGTATTAAAGTAGTATTAAAGCAGCCTCAATCCCTGTAGAAATAAAGCCAAAATCAATATCCAAAATGTACATTTTGCTGGCATATATTCAAACGAGGGAAACTGAGAAAAGAGTATTTTGGAGGGCTGGAGACTGAGCTCAATGGTTAAAGCACTCCCCGAGTTTAATCCCTAGCATCACATAAACTTGACGTTGTTGCACACTTGTGAGGCTGAGGCAGAAGGACTGCTGTGAATTTGAGGCCAGCTGGGCGACACAGTGAGGAGTGAGTTCGGGACCAGCCTGGACTAGGATGCAAACATACATTTTAACTTTTGTTTAGTGATACTGGGGTTTGAACCTAAAACCTTTGAAATGAGCTACATCCCCCAGCCAATTTTGTGAGACAGGACCTCACTAAGTCACTAAATTCCCAGGCTGGGCTTGAACTTGCAATACTCCTTCCCTAGACTCCCTGGGTGCTGGGATTACAGGTATGCACTGTCATGCCTAGCTAATATAATTTTTAATTTCCCATTTATTCCTTAGAAAGTATGCAAATCAATTGGTTTTGTTCGCCAAGGACTTCACACGGAGTTACACCCCAATCCTGTATTATTTTTCAGACAAGGTGTTGAAAAGTTAATAATTACCCAGGTTGTACTCAGATGTGGATTTTTCCTGCCTCAGCCTCCCAGAGAACTGGGACTATAAGCATGTGCCACCACTCCCAGTTTAATTGATCTTTTTAATAAAGCACCTCTTAAGATCAAGTCTTACCTGTAAATTAACTGAAAGAAGAAAACGAACAGGAAGGAACCTTTGAGAACATCTAATGTATTGACCCCATTTAATCAATCAACAGGGACAGAGGAAAAGAGTAAAGGCCTTGGCTTGCACTTAGGACAAATTACAATCCAGATTTCCTCATACACAAGGTTCAATATGTTTCTTATTCCTTAACACCTTACAATTACACACCTAAAGGTGGTGTCTTCGTTTTTCTGTTCTTATACAGTGTACCTGTGCTATCACCTCGAATCTTTCATCCTATCCCTGACATTTGCTGGACTGCTAATCAGTCCCTCCTACTGTTGTGAGTAGCTGTCTTCAGAATTTCTCTTCTAATGTACTTCCTTGGGGGGTTGTCTGTTGCTGGGGATTGAGTCCACATCTGCAGCATCGAGCTATATTCCTCACACTTTCCTATTTTGACTTTGACACAGGGCCTTGTTACTTTGCCAGACTCTCCAGCCTAGGCTCAAATGTGTGATCCTCCTGCCTCAGCCTCTCTGTGCTAGGAACCCAGGCCTGGCTAATCTGTTATAGATATAGAGAGAAAGCAGCCATTTAGTGGGCTGGGGACATAATTCAGTGGTTAGAGCACCTGGCTAGCAGTACATGGCCGTGGGTTCAATTCCCCATACCATAGGAAATCAGCCAGGAATTAGTAGTGCACACTTGTAAGTCCAGCATTTGGGAGGCTGAGGCAGGAAGACTGCTGGGAGATAAGGCCAGCTTTGGCTACACAGTGAGTTCAAAACTAGCCCGGACTTAGAAAAGGATCTTTTTTCAAATAAAACAAAGCAGAACCCAGCCATTTCATTTAATAATTCTCTAAGGTACGATTAAGTAGATTCTAAAACAGACTGCAGTGTTCATCCACAACTGAAGTAGTTTTAGAACTCCACTGTAAAATTTCTGAACTTTTAAAAATATACTAGGTAGCCAAGGTTTGTTCCTTAACAGCTGACCACTTGTCAATATTTTTTTTGAAGTCAAGATTTTAATAATGTACTTCCTTATTTATTTTAGAACATAGCTATCCAAATACTGTAGCTGCAACCTAGAAATTTCATAAATAAAATTCACTTTTATCATACATCACTTTCACATGTGAAACGTGTTACACATACACTAATGAAAATTATAACTAAATTGATATTATGTAATAATGCTTTTGAAAAACATCTGTAGGATGCAAAAGACCTATTTTGACTCCAAGAAGCTTATCTATTGAGGTGACAACAGGTATTTATTAGTTGTCTGTTATTTAAATGAAGACAAAAGTAGAAAGATAACAAGAATAATACCATACTGCCAGCTATAGTCTAGTAGTAAGATGAACAGTCTTCTCAAGCAGGTAAGCAAATTTTGTTTAAATTTTAGCTGGGTGCTATGGTACATGCTATCAATCCCAGGCCTCGGGGAGGCTCAAGCAAGAGGATCAGAAGTTTGAGCCAGCCTGGGTGTGCAAAAACAAGCTCACCTGCCCAATTTTTCAAAGGATGGAAATGGAGGCTCAGAGAAGTGAGACTTTAATATCAACCTTCCAAGATGGTATCTGTAGCGCAGAGATCCACAGGCCAGGTGCAATACAGTATTTATACCATAGTGCACAAGGCCCTCCCTATGTTTCCCCTTGGCTGGGTAAAGGTTACATTTTCTCTTAGACATCGCCTTTGTCTCACTGGAAGGAGTTCAGCTGCCCTGAGATGACACACCAACCAATTATTCCTCCCTTCCTTATCCTGCACCAAGCCTTGCCCAATGCAAAGCCTATGAAAACAGGCCCACCCAACATTCTTAAGGGGAAGAATAAAAGGAAGCTAACAGAACAACAAAGCTGGCGACTGACCACCAATTTAAGGTGTTTTGGATATTTCTGTTTGGTCACATTTATACACTAGGTAAGCAGCCTTTGGCTAGCAACTCTGAAAATGAATCCCTTTCTCATTTTCTTCACACTAGACAATTCAGACACTCAGCAAGATCCAGTCCCAAAATAAAAACTAAACAGGGCTGGAGACTTAGTTCAGTGCAAAGGCCCTTGGTTCAATACCCAGTTACCCACCCAATATATGTATATATTATATATAAAAATAATATATATATATATATATATATATATATATATATATATATATATATATATTTTACATTAGGATTCTCAAATTGACACCAAAGTTGCAAATGTGCTGCATATGCAATAGTAATAAAACTATTTAATGACTCTACTCTCTAAAAATAACGTTTAAAATGAGATTTTAAGAAACAAATACATAAGCTGAGCCAGGTGGCACAGGGCTATAATCCCAGCACTCTGGGAACCTGCGACAGGAGGATCTGACGTTTGGGCCCACATTGTGCAAATCAGTGACTCAGTGGGAGCCTGTCTCAAAGTCAAAAATAAAAAAATGGTCTGGGGATGTAGGTTAATGTCAAGACCTGGGCTCAATCCTCAGCACCACCAAAAAACAAACAAACAAACAAACAAACAAACAAACAAACAAACAAGCAAGCAAGCAAATACCTCTGTTTTCCTGAGTTTATTTTCTAAACAGAAATCTAAATGGTACATTAACATCCACAGCTACCAGAACAATGTCTTAAAAATCCAGAAGAAAGACAAGTGGACTTGGACTTATTTTAAAAATTCTAAAACAGGCTGCAGGAATGGCACATCAGTTAACGCCCTTACCTGATGAGCTCACAGCCCTGAGTTCAAGTCTCCAGCACCACATAAAGTTGGGCACGCACGCTTATAATCCCAGCTCTTGGGAGGCTGAGGCAGGAGGATTGTTATGAGTCTAAGGCTAGCCTGGACTACATAGTGAGTTCAGGACCAGCCTAGGCTGTGGAGCGAGACCTTTTCTCAAAAAAAGAAAAAAAAAAGGCATAAAATAAAATTTTGTGACTGAGAGTTAAACCAAGTTTGTTAGAGCAGTGTAGAGAAATATCTGCTCTCTCAAGTCTTTTTTTTTTCATTCTCAAAAGCTAAAAAACACACATATGTTGAAGAGAATCTAAGAGAATCTTTTCCATAATTCCTTATATATATGCCTAGATATAACTTCCAAAATTTATACTGAACCTATTTTTTTCACTCAATAAATGTGTAATTTTTCACTTACATGCTTAAACATCAACCTTTGTAGCAACATTTTAAATGTGTACCATGTACGGCAGTATAGTCATGCTATAACTTAACAAAACTCTATTTAGTTTAGTTTACTTCAGTTTGTTACTTTTTCTTGAGACAGGGTCACCCTCCGTAGCTCAGGTTGGTACTAACTGGTACCAAGTCTCCCAACAACCACATGCACCACCAGTGTAACAGCGAGAGCTGAGAATGTTATAGGTTACATTTCAAATGGCTTGTGAAAACAAGCCACCTCTAATCCAAGGCCCTGGAATTATAAAAAGCACAGCTGTGGGTAAGTTGTAGACTTAAAAGAATTCAGGGAAATAAGAATACAGAAAAAAATCGATAGGTGTCTGATGTAGCTAAGGATTAGAGAAAGAGGTATGACAAAAATCAGTGAGGTACTCATCTAAACTAATCAACCAGTGCGTTTAATTTACTCTTGGGCTATCATTATCTAATTGCTAGCCCTTTATGTCTCCATCATTTTGAAGGAAAACAACAGTATTTTCCTTTTTTTTTTTTTTTTTGTAGTATGCAGCATCTAGCCTAGGTCCTTCATGCTGAGCTGTATCTCCACTTCATTTTGATTTCTGACTTTAAGACAGGGTCTCAAGAAGTCACTAAGTTATCTAGAGTGGGCTCAAACTTACAATCCTCCTGCCTCAGCCTCCTAGAGTGCTGGGATTACTGGCCTGCACCACAAGGCCTAGCAAAACAACAGTTTGATCACAAATTCAGCACTACATTTTCCTATAATTTATTTTTCTGGTCTCTGAGATAACCATATATATATATATATATATATATATATATATATATATATATATATATATATATATAATATATTTTCTCCTTTCCCCCCAAACTTCTAATGTCTTCCGACTCTTTGCTAACTACTTTTTAAAATTGAGAAAATAGAAGCAGTCTGATCAAAACTCATTTCCTTCCATCAAAGCTGCCGCCCCTGATGTCTGTGTCCCGATCCAATGAGTATGCAGTCCTCCCTCTGATCCTCCCACAACTGCCCTTTATTTTGTGCATTACCAGTTCTCATCTCTTTACTGGATCATTTTCACAAGCAGGCAAACATGCTGGAACATCTGCTAACCAACAAACACCCTCCCTGTACCCAGGTACAGGCCCATTTTCCCCGTTCTCCATAGCAGATGTGTCTGAGGAAGTCCAGTAAGTATTTTCCTGCCTCTTCAACTTTAATCTCCTGATTCTACCCAAACCAAGCTTACCTCTCCACATCTGCAGGGCAACTGCATTTCTCAAGGTCACCAACAACCTTCACCTGGCAAAGCCCGAGGGCGTGTCCTCTGCCCTCATCTTACCTGATCTCCCAGCAGCATCTGACATAGTGGACTACTCCCCCCTTGAAATACTTTCTACACTTGGCTTCCAGGCCATCACAATCTCCTGAGTTTCCTCCTGTCTCACTGGCCGCTCCTGATTAATAAATATTTATTAAATACATGAATGGTAAGTACGATTATAAAGATCTAATACATCGAAGCTAAATTTTCTTGATAAAGGTATCAAAAACAAATGTGTGAGCTGGGGATGTAACCCAGTGATAGCATGCCTGCCTAGTGTGCATGAGGCCAAGTTCAATCCCTATCATGAGAAGAGAAAAAAGCCTGAGAGGATATATATCCAATTGCTAGTAGGAGTTACTCTGTGGGATTAGGAGAAGGGAGAGATGGAAGTGTTTTTCATTTTCTGGTATTTTTATATTTACATATTGCTTCAGTGTGTCACAGTAAGCATATATCACTAATATCACTATAACCTTAAATAAGATCTACACTTCCAGTGCTCACACAGTTGTTTATTTTGGGGAACTTTGGCAACTATGTGAGTATACTGGAAGTATAAATCTAACAATAATATCACAGCAGAAGTTACAAACAGCAAAATTCCACGAAGAAGAAAAAGTGAGTTGAAATTGCCAACTTGCCAAGAGTTCTAGGGGTCGATGCAGACCTTTAGGAAATGCACAAAGGGATGGAAAATGAAGTGACAAGTACTTACGCAAACCAGTCAGCAACAGTCTTTAAGTAAAACTAGCACAGGGACCGGAGTTACAGCACAGCGGTTAAAGCACCTGCTTGGCAAACCTAAGGCTCTGGGTTTGATTCCCCATCACCACATAAACTAGGTGTTATGGCCCACACATGTACTCCCAGCACTCTGGAGGCTAAGGCAGGGGGACTGTTTATAATAAGCTCAATGCCAGCCTGGGCTAGATAGTAAATTCAGGACCAGCCTAAACTACAGAGACTTTGTTTCAAAACAAAACCCAAAAAACAAACAAAACCAGCACAGAAGAGGATTAGGTAAACAAAAGTGTAAGAAGCGAAATATCAATGCAGTGGCTATAAATCTCATGGTTATCAGACGGGCATTTGTAAATAAGTCTGTCTAATCTGAATAGTAAAAAAATCACATCATGAGTTAGTAACTTTACATGCATTTTTTTTCATCACATAAAACAGCAATTACAAACAAAAAATGGCAAATACAAATGTCCAACAGTTAAAGAAAGGTTAAGAATAGTAGCTATTAAAACCTATCTATAAAGAGTTCAAAATAAGCCGGGCATGGTACCACAGGCCTGTAATCCCAGCCCTCTGGGAGCCTGAAGCAGGAGGATCACAAGTTCAACCCCAACTTGGGCAGCCAAGCAATTTAGCAAGACCCTTCTCAAAGTAAAAATAAATTAAAAAGAACCCAAAATGACATGGATAAAATGCATTTATAGTAGAGTGATGCAAAGCAGTTCAGAAATTCATATACAAAGATTGTAACTACATGAAAAGAATAAATCTAAGCAAGCATAGAAGAAAATTCTCTAAATGTTAATAGTCATTAGATATAATGCATAGTGATAGCGACTTTTTCCTTTTCTTTCATTTCTTAATTTGTTATTAATATTATTTTTAAAGGAGTGGGAAAATCCCCATTCACACTTTTAAAAAGGAGCTTGTAAAAGCAGTAATGAAAACAATGAAGATTACCAGAGTCATTGGCATATGCCTGTAATGCCAGCTAGAAGGGAGGCTGAGGCAGAAAGACTGCAAGTCCGAGGCCAGCCTACGTAGTGTAATGAGATTCTGTCTCAACACTAAACAGTGCAAAGGTCTGGGCATGTAGCTCAGTGGTAGAGTGTTTACTCAGCATATGTGAAGCTCTGGGTTCAATCCCCAACACTGCAAAGAATAAAGAATGAACATTAAATTTATGAGACATTACGAGAAAGCCATTGTTATTTGCTTCATGTTGAAAAATGTAAATTTATCTGTATACTTTGACCACATAGCCTGAAATGATATTTCAAATTCAAAATACAGTCCCCAGGCAACGTGGCATGAAATGCAGTGCTGATGGTAAGTGCCAATGTTTGTGTTTTGCCTCCAACCACTGTTCGAGAACTAGTGAACTGTATTAAAAATCCCAATATTTAAGGACTCAAATTTTATTACCCTGGATGGAAAAACTTATCAGATTATGTGCCTTTGTTTTGTTGGTAAAAGTACTAGTATTGTGAAAATATGCAAATATCATATAAAGTTTTTAAAAGAGAAAATGCGTTAATTAACCAAAGCCTGAGAGGTAGCAACATTAATGCAAAAAACGCAGTAAGAAAACCTATCTGTTTCACATATCATCAAGTAAAATGGTAATTCACTTACGTTCTGAGAATGGAAGAATGAGGTAGCTTAAGAATCCTTCTTACATAATCATAGACTTTGCTACTGCACAAGTACAGTGTACAGGCGAACTGTTTCATTTCGGTGGAGTACTCGGCTGTTTCTCTCCAGTTATATAACTCCCACTTAAAATCTGTTAAAATAATGTTTATTTTCATAATGCAAAATGTGAATAGCATCATTCTCAGATAGAGATCACAGCATAAGGACACAAAATGACTGGGTATGTCACATTTTAACTCAGTTTGTTCAGAGGTTAACTTCCACTCACAGCCCCTTGACGAATTTGCCCTGTTCATCTCGAATCATTATTTAAAGAAAGAAAAAACTTTTCCGTTTGAACCCTGTTTTCTATTCATTTGTAGCCTGACTAGTGATTTTCTGAGGGACAGTGAAGAAACTAAGATTACAGGACCAAATGAAATCTGCAGATTATGAGAATGCTTTTTCTCTTATTTTGTTTCCCTGTTAGTATATACCTGAGTATGAAAACCAGATATAAGAAACATTTCTAGGGATAGGATTCTACTCATATCACACAGAGCATCCTGCCTGCCAATGAGAAGGGAAACAAAACCCTTGTTTCTCTAGGAACTCTTGCTGTTTTCCTGTTGCTGTCTTAGGAAAACACAGAATATTCTCCCTTGAGAGAACAACTCTTTTCTAGAACAGGATATGCAGCTGTTTCCCCAAAATATAAATCCAAAATCTGCTGCTTTCAAAGTTCGCAATTCTTATTTTGCCCCTCTTCCTGGTCCATATATATAAAGGATGCTAAGTAGTCTTTCCATATAAATTCTATAGGATATTTAAGAAAAAAAATAGAAGCTGATAACAATTTCCAAGCTCCAACAGAATTTTCAGAGCCAAGCATGATGTGGCATACCTGCAATCTCAGCATGGGGAGAGGTGAGGCAAGAGGACTGCCAGGCAAATGCAGGCTACCCAGTTCTGGATCAGCCTGAGCTACGTAGCAGGAGCTTGTCTCAAAAAAGGAATTTTTCCAAGTGAGGCAGATCAACTCTACTACAGCAAGACCTGGGTTAAAAAAAACTATGTAGCAACTGAAACTGTTTATCAAGAATTCACAATAGCATGGGTCAGAACCATTATTAAAAATACAGTAAAGTATAGAAAGTTGTATAAATCCTATGATCTCAATTCTAGGTAAAGCATCACGCATTCTACTGTTTAAGTATTTCCTTGTGGGGCTGGAGGAATGGTAGGCAGAGCAGATAAAGTGCTTGCCTTTCAAGTACAAGGCCCCGAGTTCGATTCCCCAGCATCAGAAAAAGCTGGGCATGGTAGTGCAAGCTGTAATCTCAGCGCTTGGTGGGCTGAGGCAGGTAGATGGCTATGAGTCCAAGGCCAGCCTGGGCTACACAGTGAGATGCTATCTCAAAAAAGTAAATAAATAATTTTTCTTTGTTTTGTTTTTTCTGTAATAAATGTTGCTTTTATAATAGGAAGACCATAAGGTATAAAAGGACTACAGTGGCCACTTTTCATTCTTCCTATTTATTCTAATGAGATAAGCTGGGCACACTGGCACAAGTCTGTAATGCTAGTACTTGGGAGGCTGAGGCAGGAGGATTGCCATGAGCTCCAGGCCAGCCTGGGCTATATAGTGAGTTTGGGAGCAGTCTGGACTACAGAGTGAGACCCTAAAAAACAAACAAACAAAAAATGCTATTGAAACTTTTCACTTCCCAACTGAAAACAGGTTGTCATAGGTAATGGCAAAATAAAGATAGAAGGGTGTGTCAGAAAACAAAAAGCTACTTGGTAAATATTACAGGGTATGGGGAAAATACCTGAGAATTGTGCTCGGAGCAGGCACTCTGTTTCTTCAGAAAGAAGTTTTTCTTCCACAAGCTCATCAATTAATTGTAAACCTTTTCTCCTTTTAATCATCCTGTAGTTTTTCACAGTAACAAGCCTTTTTCTGGACATTTGTAACATCTGTTGCACCTCAGCCAGCTTATCTGTATCTCCTGTCAAAGGATTCTTTAAACTATAGTTATGGTCTTTGGCAGCGAATTCTTCAGAATCGTCATCAGGAAGCGGGTGCTTCAGGGTTTTCTGACTTGCTTTACCTGGAAGATGTACACCTTGGGGAACCTAGGGCAGAAACAGAAAACTAAGGTTATTTTAGAAATTATCCCATTGGAGAACACCTATGAACTACTCCCGAATGCGAAGCAATTATCTGGCTGCTACAGAGTTAGGTTTGAAAGAAAAGGCCATACATTCTTACTTTTTAAATGCAGTCTACGGGACAATGTCAGCAAGGTTTTTTGATGTTTTGTTTGCATCTATCCAGAATTATTAGCATGATGCCAACAGGTTCTGAGAAAGGTAGTAATTTAGAAAGGCTTCTTAGAAGTGAGTTTTGAGTAGTTCTATTCACTAATTCATCCAGGGTCCAGGGTCCCAATGGCACAAGTCTATAATCCAAGCACTCTGGGAGGCAGAGGCAGGAGGACTTTAAATTTGAGCTCACCCTGGTAACTTAGTAGCTTAGTGACAGGCTGTCTCAAAATCAAAACTAAAAAGGGGCTGGGGATGCAGCTTAGAGCAAAGGCCCTGGTTTCAATCTCCAGCAACACAAAACCAAGAAAAAAAATGCTCCTAGTAGAATGCCTCAACCATCAAGGTCCTGAAAACTAGTAACTACCATTGATTTTACATAAAAGCAGGTCAGTTTATCACAACAAGTATTTGTGGCTTGAAAACTACACTGGGGGAAGATAGGGCTGTACACATAACAAACAGGAATCTTATCATAAATTTGAATTTTACATCAATTATGTGCTTGTGAATAGGGTACTGAGATAAAAATATGAAAGAAGACTCCAACGAACTAAGGCAAGGCTAAAGTTAGGATAGAACTGTGATGTGACCATCAAGGCTGCGGAAGGTTTAGGTCCCATTTAAAAGTTGAGGTTTAGAGCTAAAAAGATAAAAAACAATCAGAACAAGAATGTACTGCAAAATTGATAACTCACTCAGGAAGTCTCAGATTTTCTGGATCTTTCTTCCAGTATCAATGATAATAACCATGCACATTTCTGGTCAGGACTCAGTAATGAGCAGCCCAAACAAGGCAAATAACTCAGAGTGTCAAAAAGTTGGCTCATACTCAACAAAAGCCTGAATTCTCAGGCCATATAGATCCACTAGTTGATTTTGTTACTACTTTTCTAAAAAGCTCCAGAGGAGAATGGTAACATTACACACAGGTTACCATTCATTACAGCAAAACAAATCACATACACCTAACTTTTAAAGCACTTAAATCTACTATGATATTTATTTTAAGCATTGGTATTTGGTCATCTCTGCAAATTCTCTTACACACGCTATCCTGATTTTAAAAGGTTCTATAAAATTTACTTTGTTTGCACCTAGATTTAAGTACCTTGTACAGAGAAACAGAGGGCACAGCTCCTTTTTTCAGTTTCCTTCTTATGCCATAGGACTCAAAATCACTTTCTTGAAAATGTTTGGAACACAGTATAGCACCTGGGCCTGGAATCCAAATTTTCTTGCTTCTGGGGTCCATACGATTAACAGCCCTGATCCATTTTGAACGTTGTATGGTATCAGCTGGAAACCTACAGCAAACACATTAAAGTTCTATCAACATGAAAACAATGTTGTACATATTATAAAAACTCATTCTATACTGCTATACAAAAGCGTGAAGCCCAACCAATTCAAAGTTTATCTTATTTTCAAAGTTTGATTTTTTTTTTTTAATCCAAAAGTTCAGTATTTAAATAACAGTTAAACTGAACAGGGAGGGCAGTTCTCACATCAGTATCTATGCCATCAAGTTTATTGCTCACACTGGAGTCATTCAAATTCAAATGGTTAAGTAACACATGCATCTTCCTGGTTGGTGGTGACTTTAAACTGTTCACGAATTCTTTGGTACTTCTCCTTTCCAGAGGTGAAATCTAATTCTCCTCCCTATCTCGTGTGTTTAGGCAGGATTTAAAGATTTGCTACAGAACAGAAAAAGCAGAAGTGGGCAGATAACCCAGAAGGCAGACTTCCTCTGGCTCATTCAATTGAAAGGCTTGGGAGGGTGAAATTACCCACCATGTTATAAGCAGTTTGGTTGGGAGATCTCCTAGGGAGCCTCTACAAGGCCCAAAGGCCAGCCTTTTGAAAGCCAATCCTTCAGCTATTATCAAGCCTTCAGATACCGGCAGGCAGTCCTCTGAGATACCTCATAGCCCACTCATCAAGCTAACCCACTAAGGCACATTTCCACTAGACTTTGACTTGTTATCTATTTTTGACCTGTTTTTCTAGCCTTAAACATAAAAATTACCTTGCATTTCTCTATCTTTCAAGCCCAGCCAAACTGCTCACCTACTTGTGAAATCAGGGTAACGAAAACATTGAACTACTACTCTTTCCACACCCGCCTGCTTGACATAGAGACAGATTTACAGGTAGTTGTACATCTTTTGCATATTTTAATATTTTAAGACATATAGTTAGGAACCAAGGATGATAAAATTTTCATTTCCTTAGTCAAATGGTAAGAGAAGCTGAAGAAAAGTTAGCTAGTCCTGGTGGCAAAGGCCTGTAATCCCAGATCTCTGGGAAGCTGAGTCACTTGAAGCCCAGCCTGGAAAACTTTGCCAGACCCTGTCTCAAATAAAAAATAAGAACAGGCTGGTATGTAACTCAGTGTAAAGGCCCAGGGCTCAACCTTCAGTGCCACAAAAACAAAACTCACAGTCAACTATTAACTTGGAGACATTCTCAATCACTTTGAGAAAGAACATAGAGTCAGGAAGCCTGTCATTAAGAGGCCTTCAATTGTCATTTGTGTGGCATTAAACACATATCTCAACTGCTAGGCCTGAGCATAGGGCTGCAGTAAGAATACATGAGCCCACAAATACACTCAAAAGCACCTTGTAAAGTGTGAAGTACTAAACAAATCCTGTTCTTTCCTATGATTTATTAATTATATGTCTGCAGCTTTCACCTTACTGATCAGGGATTTTTTTTTTTTCCTTTTCAGGACACATTATTGCTGTACAATCCAGGCTGGTCTTAGACACACCCTATAGCCCAGATATACCTGAAACTCACAATTCTCCTGCCCCAGTCTCCCAACTGCTGTGCTAATAGGCACATATCATCTTCCATGGGTGGAAAACGACAATGCTTATCAAGAGAGATAAAATTATTTTTCCCATGAGGTGCAGCAAATCTGCCTCTTTTCACCAAGTTCTTTTAACAAGTGGTACTTGTTTGGGGAGCAGCTTTTCCAAAGATTGGGAATAATCTCTAAACATGCAAGATACACCAAAATTGGCTGGCAGGTGAGCAGATGGCACCTGCCCATAATCCCAGCATTCTGGGAGGGTGAGGCAGAGAGTTCTAGATTTTGAGTCCTGTCTTTTGAGAACTTGTCTCAAAATTAATAAAGAAGGGTGGGGATATAGTTCAGTATGATGGCCCTGGGTTCAATCCCTAGACCCACAATAAACAAATAAGAAAACAGCAATGAATGAGCAAAGGTCAGGTGGAGATAGGAAAAAAAAATGCAATTAAAAGTTTAAGTCCATCAATGACTCGGTGCTGGGGACACAGTCCAGCTGTTGGGGTGCTTGCCTAGCCTTCACAAGGGTATGGGTGCAATTCCCCATCACCACATAAACTGGGTGTGGTGGACAAGTTTATAATCCCAGAGCTAAGGAAGCTGAGGCAAGAGGACTTCCACAAGTTCAGGACCAGCCTGGACTATAGAAAACAAAAAACAAAGACTTGTGAAGATCCTGGGCTGGATCCCTCCTAACACAAAACAGAAAAAAAAAAAAAAGCACTCAAATTTCAAAAATAAAAATAAACCAGTGACTTGCAAAGACATCAAAGCATGATCGAAATTCATTTATCTGTCACTCTTTTTTAAAAATTTGTCTCCAAAGTATTTTTCATTCCTCTACATTTTAATTGCACTTTCCCACAATTCTTCCTTCAGCGCTTCAATCCTCCTGCTCCCTTCCAGAGGCTCTTTTTCAAGTGCTTCCTCATTGTTTAACTCCTTATCTCTACAAGATCTCAATAGTCAGGGCAACCCGCATTTCCGGGTTCCCCTTCTGACTAGCAGCCTAACCCTCCTCCTTTCACCTTCTACAATGTTCCCAATAAAGCGTTCTTTTCACAACCAAAACCAACAACAACAACAACAACAAAAACCTTCAATAGTCTACTTTTCTGGCAGCTCAAGTCTTTTGTGAGAGTCCACTTTACTCACTTTTCAACCTGGCAATACTTTTAACACTGACGAGGCCTACACCCATGGCGGTAAATTTTTAGTTCAGATTAGACTGATCTGAATTCTACTCCTCTATACTGTAATGAAATTTCCTTGCTATGACCCAACCTAGCTAGGATCAAACAAGCCTTGTAGGGGCTGGAGGAATGGCTTAGTGGTTACAGCGCTTGCCAAGCAAGCACAAAGCCAAGCGCTAAGTACCCAAGTTCAATTCCCCAGCACCACGTAACTGGGTGTGGTGGTGCATGCCTGTAATCCCAGCACTCGGGAGGCCAAGGCAGAAGGATTGCTGTGAGTGCGAGGGCCAGCCTGGGCTCCACAGTGAGAACCTGTCTTAAAATAAAACAAATCTCTAAAAACTTGTAGATTTGCAATTAGGCCATACAGGACCGTGCTCAAGGAGAAAGCCTACTACAGTTCCCCCAAGCGCCCTCTTCCAGTCGCCTCACTCTTGGTGTCCAGCCCGGGCCCCATAATAAAAAACAAAAAAATAGGCTGGGCTCCACCACAGTACACATTAAAAAATAAAAATCAAGACCACCAAAACGAAAACAGGACTCCTTTAAAGTAGCCCCAAAGCCACTAGGCAACCGGTTGGCTGAGGCAAAGAATCAACGATCTCTAAGTTAACAATGGGCAGGAACTAGAGATGTACCCTAACTTCTGACGTCCCCAGTTCTGCTCCCCACCCCGGGTCACGCAGATCACGTGGACAGCGCGACGCTCCGGCCGGCCTGCCCGCCCCGCCCCGCACCGGCCTGCAGTCCGCCGGCCCGCACTGAGCGGCGGCTCCGAGGCTGCCCTCACACGCACTGGTGGAAGGAGAGGCCGCGCTCCCGACTCAGCACGGTGTCCCGGGTGCTGCAGCCCACTGCAGAACAACTTCGGGTCATGTCGTCAAATTGGAGCTCCACTTTCCAGGTTCCAGCAACAGCTCCAGCCACCGTAAGCGTCACTCCACCCGTTGACTCGGCGGTACGACCTGTATTTAGAGTATTTATGCGCGTGGGCGGGCCTTAGGGGTGCGCTCCTCGTAAGCCCGCGCTGGACGCTCTAGCCAATCGCAGGGCACGTCCTGTGGCGGCAGCCAGTCGCGAGGGCCGACCGCGTTGAGATAAGCCTTTGACGGCTCCTCTCGGTTACAAGCTGGCTGGTGGGCGTTCCTGAGGCAAGCTGCTTTTTCTCTGGAAGTCGTCCCCTCTGCCTTCATCCGTCGCCATCGAGCTTTTTGTGCGTCCGAACTCGGAAATCCGAAGCAGAAAAGCAGGACTGAAAGTGAGGCAAACCCAGTGCACGCTAATGGGCGCCCGGTTGTTGAGGGTCAGGGATACCGCACGGTGCCCTACGACAGTAGAGGCAGAAGTAAATGATTTCCTTGGTCGAGAGTCATTTCTTTGTATTTTATCTTACAGTTCCTCCTGTGGGAAAATACTGTGAAGCTGTTGACGCGGTTGGCGGTACGTATGTGAGTCCAGAGGAGCCTGAGTGAGTCCAAAGTGAGGATTCGGCCACGCAATTCACCGGACCCATTTTGGAGAGATTCTGCCACGGTAAGAGGAGGAAGGAAGGTGGAGGCCAGTGTGGGGAACTAGGCAGGAGAGAAGGGGTAGTTACGTTGCCTGGGGAATGGACCATCACAGGCGGCCTTCAAGATTGAGCAAAATTCAGGACGATGTGATAGTTGAGCTCTTCAAGAGATGTCAGATTCCACGGAAGGAAACGAACTCATTGGTGGCATCGTTTTTGTTTTTTATGAGAATTGCCTTAGCATGTCATTTTTTTTCTCCAGCATAATATTGGAGGCCAGTAATTGAAACTCGTGTTTTTTGTAACTTTTCCATCTCTAGCATGCATTATTTCCGAATTTTCAGATCTAACAAGATCACTCTTGCCCTTTTTTCTTATTTTGTCTACATACCTGCCAAAAGATTCTTAATCAAAGTGCTACCTATTCATGCTTATTCTTCATTATAATATTCCAGTAATTTCTTTTAATGTATTTTAGTTTTTGTTGCTGCATCTTTGCTTTGTAGTTCAGACTGGTCCTGAGCTCACTGTTTAGCTCCAGCTGGCCTTCACCTCATGGCAATGCTCCTGCCTCAACCTCCTGAGTGCTGGCAGTGCTGGGATTACATGCATGCGCAGCCATGCCTGGCAAACTTTTATGTAGTGCCGGGGGTTGGCCCCAGATCCTTGAGCATTCTAGGCAGGTGCTGTCGGCGCTTCAGCTATGCCCCTAGCCCTGTTGACATTTCTAACAAGGCCCTACTCCATGAACTTTGGGGAAAAAAATCTTGAAGGGGGAGTGGTATTCTGTAGGCCATGTGCTTGACTGTTGGAATGTACAACTGAAAACAGGACCTAGGTTAAATATTTTGTCAGTTGGTTGGACTAACATTTTTTTTAGTACTCAACCAATTAACACCTGAATTGGGTTAAATAAAAATAAATAACATTGAGTTACATTTAAAGAAAAAAAAGTTTAAGTTCTTTTGTGGTACAGAGTGGGTCTTGTGAAGTTTCCCTCACTGTGCTCAACTTGCAGCCTTCCTGGCCTCAGATTCCCCAAATGCTGGGTTTATAAGTTTGCCACCATACTCCTCACTTTTGTGTGTGTGTGTGTGTCTGAATGTGGTGAGTGAACCCAGGGTCTTTGAACTGAGCTACATCTCCAGCTCTTTTTTTGTTACTGTGAGACAGGGTCTCCCAGTGTTGTTCAGGCTGGGCTATCTCAGCCTGTCAGGCTCCTGGGATTACAGGCGTGCACTACCATGCCCAGTTCTGTGTCATATGTTTTTTGTAACAATTTTATTGATAATTTTATAACTGTATAATTAATGATTTAAGTATACAGTAATTTTTTAAGTATATGATCACAGTTGACCAAGTAATTTCACAATCAGTTCTTAGAACATTTTGTTTTTGAGATGAGGTCTTATGTTGCCCAAACTGGTTTGTGCATGTATAGTACTGGGAATCGGGCCTAAGGTCTTCACACTGAGATTTATCTCTCAGCCATTTTTATGTTTTATTTTGGGACAAGGTCTCATTAAGTCATTGAGTTGCCCAGGGTGGGCTTGAACTTGGAATCCTCCTGCCTCAACTTGTTATGTATACTTCATACAGATGGAATCATGAATGTAAAGAGGTTGCTTTCTTTACTTACCAGAATTTGTCTGTGCTGTGACATGTATCCTATTTAATTTCTTTTTTAATCCTGAATTCAATTAGCTTGCTATGAATAAGGAATTTATGAACACTAATCTAGAAACCTTTTTGTGAATATAAGATTTTGTTTTCTTGTGAGTATAATCCTAAGATTGGAATTCTCAAATTGATAGGTCATAAAAAGGTAAATGTTTAATAACTTTTTAAAAAAATGATACTAGGGACTATTCCTGGGCCTTACACATAAACACATAGAGGGTAAGCACTATTGAGCTATGTACCCAGCGCCTTTTTTTTTTTTTTTTAACTCTAGGGGTTTTGCTAAACTGACCAGCATGGGCTCCAACTTCATCTTTCTGCCTCAGCCTTCAGAGTAGCTAGGATGGTGGATGGTGGGAGTGTGCTACAGCTATCCTGACAACATTCTTAATAATTGACAGTTATGGCCTGAACAGTCTTTCGACAAATACTGAGAAGTGCTACTTAGAAAAATAGTTACTTATTTTGTGTGTGTGTGTGTGTGTGTGTGTGTGTGTGTGTGTGTGTGTGTGTGTGTGATATTAGGTATGGATCCCAGGGGCCCCATGTTTTTCTATTTTGATTTGAAACTGTCCCTAAATTGCCTGTGCTAGGCTCACGCTTGGAATCCTGCTGCCTCCCCTCCCAGAGTGCTGGGATTACAGGCCTATATCACTGGGTCTTGCTTAACTTTAATGTTATAGACCTATTACATGAAAATAGCCAATTTGCTTTAGAGAAGGCAGAACTCTTGGTCACTCAGGTTACTCTTAGAGCACTTTCACATAGGCAAACAGGCAACTCCACTGTTTGTACCTTTGTTCTTTACTTCGCTTTACTGGTGACATTGAGGTTCTTAGTTTGACTATCATTAATCTTTGCTTCCTCTAGTAACTTCATATCCAGTGATTAAACTTTGTCACTGCTGTTCACATAATGAACCGCTGTGATTACTGAGTACTTCAATGAGGATATGTAAGTTTTACTAAAGGTTGTATTGCTGTAAAGGGCATTGAGTATTGCATGAAGTAATTTAAAAGAAAATATCTTTTCTAGGAGTTCTCTTGAAGATGCTGGGGAAAGACGTGTGGATCTTGGAAAATAAATATTCATATATGCAGGGAAGGTAGTATATCCTTTTTTAAATTATTAAGTAGTCTTGGAGCTATATTATAGAATCTTACTTGGCCACCTAATAAAGAACAGCAGCAGCTAATGCTAATTAGCCACTTAACTGTGTGCTAAGCATTTTATATATATATATATATATATATATAGTAATACCAGGGATCAAGTCCATGGGCTTGACAATGAGCTACATCCCCAACCCATTTTTATTTTTGATTTCGAAACTGGATCTTGCTAAATTGTCCAGGCTGGGCTAGAACTCACAGGCCTCTTGCCTCTGCCTCCCAGAGTGCTGTGATTATAGGCTCATGTCACCTGGTCATGCTTCCTTTTTTATTTTTAATTTTGAGAAAAGGTCTTGCTAAGTCCCTTTAAGTTGCTTATGCTGTGGTCAAACTTAGAATCTTCCTCCCAGTCTTCCAGAGTACTGTAGCACCAGGCCCAGTTCAAGCTTCCTCAAATAGAGTTTCTTACTTTAGACTTACTGTTTTCTAAGACTGGTCTCATACTTGTACTTTTACCCTTTTGTTGGATTTCTGGCTAATTCTCTTGGGACCTTTCATTTCCTTGTTGTAACTGATTCACATTAAGTTCTGTTTATTTCACAAAGCCTTGGGGGATTCAAAATTTTTGTTGACCATATTTAAAGATAGTCTTTAATTCTTTCATTTAATTCTATTTGTTAACCTTAGTTCCAAACAGCTAATGCTTTCACAATTTCTGTGGAATCTAGAAATGGGCTGGGTGTTTGTGGCTGAGTGGTCTGAGGAGGTGAGAGTCATCTGAAGACTTGTCTTGGGTGGGAGAAGGGCAGCAGCTCCCAAGTATTTCACATGGCACACTCAGTTCCTGTGGCTGTTACCTGAAGAATTTAGTTCTTTGCCATGTGAACCTCTTCATTGGCTGAATATCTTTAAAAGAGCATCTGGCTTTCGCAGTGAAAGCTCCAAGAGAAAAAGGCCAAGATAGAAACTTGTCTTTTAAATGTTGGCCTGGTAAGAACATACCATCACATCTGTTCTATTCTGTTATTAACAGAAGCTAATTTTGATATATTGTGGGTGGGTGGGGACTTACATAATTCTACTATTCACATACGTAGTGTATTTGCCCAGGGGTAGAGTAAAGGCCATTGGTAGTATGATTGAAACATTTAGAGCTTTCCCACCAATCATTGTTTTTATCCAGTATGATGAATGCACTGAACATTCATTTTTTTTACCCTTCTATTGTCTTCTTTCCTCCATGAGCAAATTATTGAGCAATCAGAATGTCCTTTATTGTTATAATACTACTTAGTGCCTGAGATTTGGGGTCTTTCTCACCTCGTACTGGAGATTGAACTTGGGACCTTCACACTGAGTTATGTTCTCAGTCCTTTTTTGAGACAGTGTTTCCCTAAGTTGCATGGATTTGCCTTAGTCTTTTCAGAGTGCTGGGAGAGCAGGCCTGTGCCACCACACCAGCTCATAGGATCTTTTGAGTCTTGTTCTTTTCATTGCCCTTGTTAGCAAAAACAGTCTTCCCACTTTTCCCTTAAAGTCTTAGTTCTTTTAATAGTTGGAAACCTCTTGTCTAATAATAAATAAAAACATTCCATATAAGAGACACCTCCATACTAGCATTAGTCTGTACAAAGTAGATACAAAGATTTATGTGGAATAATTCTTGTCCTGTGTTTTCCAATTATGGTAAACTGAAGCTCATACCTGTTGTACACTAGAGATTTGAAACCTAGAAAAGAATGTATTGCTAAAGGAGTGAGAAATGACAAAAGCCTTCCTTATTAATAGAGCTTGAATTGTGAAACAAGTGTCCAATGATTAAACTTATTCCACTGCTGTTCACATCATGACTTGTTGTGATTAATGTATGTGGATGAGGACATAATGGAAAAATAATGACACTTAAATGATAAATGGATTATATGTGGATGCTACATTACTGTACATTGATTTGCCTGTGAATATTTTTCTTTGTAGGAATAAAATTGAAGGGTGTTTTTCATAGAGAACATTGTCAGCTTTATCTGATCAGAATTGGAAGATTTATATAATAAGGTAAGGTTTTTGTTTTGCTTTGTTTTTGGCAGTGCTGGGGGCTGGCCGAGGGCTTTGTTCAGTAAAGGCAAGCATTC
Source organism: Ctenodactylus gundi (assembly GCA_004027205.1). Taxonomy (NCBI): domain Eukaryota; kingdom Metazoa; phylum Chordata; class Mammalia; order Rodentia; family Ctenodactylidae; genus Ctenodactylus; species Ctenodactylus gundi. The sequence goes on from PVKB01001115.1 coordinate 254,298, forward strand.
TTACCATTGGGCCACACTCCTAGCAGAAAGGTGTTTGTAAATCTACTTTAAAAAAAAGAACACAGAAAGCCGAGTAATGTGCACACCAGTAATACCAGCACTTGGGAGGCTGAGACAGGAGGATTGCTGTGAGTTCAAGGCCGCCCTGGGCTACATCGTGAGTTCAGGAACAGCATGGACTGCAGTAAGACCCTGTCTCCAAAAACAAAAAACCCCACATACACAGAAAAGATGATTAGATCTGAACAAAAAGTTAACATTTATGAGCATAATGCGGATGCTATATTACTCTTTGGTTAAACACTTATTTTTCCTCTTTCAAAAGTAAAAATTATTTCCAGAATAGTTTCAGGAAAGATAATTGGGGGGGGGACTTTATATATATATATATATATATATATATATATATATATATATATATATATTCATATTTTCCTAGGAAAAGAATTTCATCCCCCGAAATTCTTAGAGATCATCTTCAAGTTTAAACTGATTCACTACTTGGTATAGAAATGCAAGTGGATGGCTACTCTTAATGTAAGAAATAGGAAAGTGATCGGAAGCTGGGAATCTCGAATCGGATACTAATTTTGTCAGCAGGCATTTTACCATAGATATTTTTCAAATTTGAGGAATCTGTATACTCTGGGAAAAGGGGAAAAGTATTACATTGACTTAAAGTAATTTCCTGTTCGTTCAGTTCACACAAACCTAAAAGGAACAGATTTTTGTGATCTTTTAACTTTTGTCCTTTTCATCACTTCTTGTTAGCAGGAATAATGTGCACACTTTTCCTTTAAAGTCTTAAATTGAAAAGATTGTGAAATGAAGATTTGTGAAATAAATGCTTGTAAAACAGAAAATGAAAGCATTAATAGAATAGATGCTGCTGTTTTGCTGAAATGTAAAGTGGCTACTATGGAATAAACTATATAATATACTGTCTTCTGCGTTTTGATTGTTTTGTCCAAAACTTTTCAGAGACTATAAGATTACTGAAATGAGACAGGTCACCTTTGGACTGGGTTCAAATCCTATTTTGAAGTATGTTTCATTAAATTATCTCCAAACATGAGTATATGAGAAAAGCTTCCTTTTTGTTTGATTTACAGTGAGGCTCGGTTAGTTCACTAAAATGGATTACAACTTGGCTATTTGTGAAACAGAATGAGTTTTTCTTTCTAGGTACAGATAGTCCTTGACTTTGGAATTTTCCAATAGTTATGAGTATCTATCACCACAGTTTAGCTAAATCATACCAGTTCCCCAACATGGCTAACATTGTAGAACACAGTATTAAGTGAGAATAGTTGCATGAACTTCAGCCACTTGCTGTTTAGTTCACAAATTCCTGTGTGAACATAGATGTACGTTATGAATAGTGGCCACACACGTAGCTTATTTCAGTTTCTTTGTGATTGCTCACTGGGCATCTGTCACCTTACACACAGATGGGCAAAGTGCATTTTTGTTGCCTCTTTTGTCTATTAGGTAAAACTCATTGATAGATTACAAAAATGGACAATCACAAAGAATTGGTCAACAAATATGATAGGGCAACAAAGACAAGGGATAATGCTGGAGTAAAGTTCAGTGTGATTAGAAGATTTACAAATGGTGGCCCCAATGCAGACAGGTAAAGACCCAGGCCTATATTATGCTGCAGTATGAACCATGTTAAAAAAGACTGATTTATAATCAAATCAAATTCCAATCACTAGCATTCGGACCAAGCAGGATTGTATGTTGCTGCACTGAAAGTGGTAGTTAAAAGGAAACAGAAAAGGAACCTTTTATTGCCAGTAAAGGCTAGTTTTCATCCTTTCAGTGTCAACATTGATTGGTTAATTTTAAGATATGGTGAAGCAACAGCTCAGTTGAGGATACTACAGTGAAATTTCACCCAGATTCTGACATGGAGGCAGTTCCTGTTTTGCATAGTAGTATAAGACCCTAATGGACGAAAGAACTTTGTAGGATTTGGGCACAGAATTATGGAAGCTAGAACTAACTGAGAATGTTGGCCTTGCTGCCACTTGAGCAACTGCTGAAGGTATACAGCCAGAGGCACATAGTGAAGGGAACTGACCTAATAAGAGAAATGGTTGTGACATAAAAGATGGCTGTCCCTCAGAGGAAGTGATGCCAGCAGAAACTCATGAAGGAAACTTTCTGAAAAAAACAAGGGGTAGATTTTGGTAGTTGATCCAAACTTGGGACAATTTGCCAAGGCTTAGAAAAGATGCTTGCTCCTTACTGCAATACAAGGCAAGTGCTTTACAAAGTACTCTTGGTCAATTATAAAGAAATAGGTACGAATTTCACTTTTTTTAGTTTGCAGAATATTTTACATACTACAAAAGTTTTAAAAGTTTTTAAAATTTATAACCAACTGCAAGAGTTGTATACTGCAGGGCCTTCACACTGAGCTACATTTATAGCCCAATTTTAAAATTTTTATTTTGCAACAGTCACCAAGTTGCTGAATTGCTCTGGCTGGACTTAAACTTGCAGTCCTGCCTCAGTCTCTCCAAGTGCAGGGTTGCATACCTACATCACCAGGTCCAGCTTCATGAATTATTTTTCTATTGCATTTTTGTCCACAGCTGTTTAGTTAACAGGTTTTGAGGGTTGAGGTGGGTGTAGTGGTTTGGAGTTTGCTTGCTTCTGTTTAAGTCATGGGGGAGGGGGGTTGGATAGTAACAGGTTCAAATGATGGTCTCACTCAAATTTTCCTTAATTTTAAATTTTTTAAATTTTCTTATTTTATTTTTTTGAGACAGTTATCTTGCTGTACAGTCCAGGCTGGCCCTGAGCTTAACTGTGTAGCCCAGACTGGCCTAAAACTCAGGGCAAATCTTCCTCGGCCTCGGTTGTGCTCTTAGGTTTTTGTTTTTGTTTTTTGAGACAGGGTCTTGTTCTGCGGTCTAGGCTGGTCCTCAGCTCACTGTAGACCAGGCTGGCCTCGAACTCAGGGCAGCCTTTCTGCCTCAACCTCCCAAATGCTGGGATTACAGGCTTGCACCACCACCCCCAGTTTCTGTGGTGCTGGGGAATCTAATCCAGGGCCTTGCACTAGTTAGGCAAGCGCTCTAACAGCTGTGCTTCTCCAGCCCCTGGTTCCTTTTTCAAGTCAAAGATTTTTATTGATTCTCTAGGTAAACTAATGCAGCAGCCAAAATCAAAATAGTATTTTAGAGAACACTAGAAATTAGCCCCTACAGCTAATTTAGTTGAACTGGTTTATCTCAAATGTGTGGAGATAAAACTTGATTTTTAAGTTGGAACTACACATGCAGGACCACACTGGGAAGAGTGTAGAGTGTACAAAAATGTTTCTACTATAGTGCTGGATATATTTTATTTTTGTGCATTAGAAACATACTTTCTTCCAGCTAAGGTGGCCAGGAAGAAGCTTTCAAATTCGTAAAAGCTGTAAAGAGAAATGGTTTAGAAGTTAAGGACACTTGGGCAGAATCCAGGTTCTGCTAAAAGTATTGACTACTACATACCTCACCTCGTCCAAGAAATTGAGCCTTTGGCTAAGACATGATCATTTGAACTCAGAAGTTCTCGAAATGCGAAACTGTACCCAGTAAGTAATTTCAGGAATACAGCTATAAATTTGCAGTATGGAAAGTGGCGTTCCTGCGGGCCGCGGCGGCGGTTCTCCAGTTAAATGGCGACACCCAGCCAGGCCTTTTCCCCCGTCCCGGAGGTCCAGCCCAGAAGACCTCACTGGTGCACAGCGAGCAAGAGCTGACGGCCGCGCTGTGCGCTGGGTCATGGCAGCCCGCTGCTTCCGGAAGTGCCTGGGGCGGGGCGTCACACCCGGAAGTGTCGGTCGATAGGGCGGGGTTGCGGCTGCCACGTTGGAGCGGAACGTGGAGGTGCTCCTGGCCCGGGAGGAGGGGCGGCTGCGAATCCTGGGAGAGTCCGACGTGCGCCGCGGCAGGGTACTACCGGTAGCCGCGGGTGCCCGCCAGGTGTACCGCGTTGTTGCCTCCTGCCTTCTTCACCTGTCGTCGGGCCTTAAGGTTGAGCCTGGGCCACAGCTGGGACCCTGGCCTCTGTTTCTGTTGGCACCGCCAGCCTGAGGCCCTGTCTCTGGTGACGGCGCCCCTGGCCTCGGTTCCGGCCCGGCGGGACGACGCCTGGCGTCTGGACGCCTTCTCCGATCACGCCTGCCCTGCTCGGCGGACTTTTCCACTGCTGAGCCCGAACTCCCCGGAAGGTTGCGCCAGGGCGTTCGGCCGGTGTCGTAGCCAGGCTGGTCTCTGGAGTTTGAGGTTAGGAGACCTTCAGACCCCGTGCACAAAGAGGTGCGGTCCCTAAGGGCGAGGAAGGAAGCAGACCTCAGGATTATTTCATTGACTTCATTTTGGTTGGGATTATTTGTGTTTGACCTCTTGCAAAATTTAAGAATGCGTAGGTTTGAACTGAAGTCGGTGTCATTTAACTAAGATTGGATTATTTTAGCGACAGTAGTCGCCAGTCTCAGCCTGTACTTCAAAAGAGTCTCATTAAATATTGTATGATTTTGCTAATAAGTAATAGTTAAATTTGGGGCAGTTGCAAAATAAGGTGGCATAACTTATTGGACTTGTGGGCTTTATAAACTTTTATATGACTTTAGAGAAGTAATTTTACATAGATTTTTTTAGAAGTAGCATTTATGTGCTGTTCCGTGACAAATATTCCTAAACTATCATTTTAACTACGTAAAACGGAAATTTGGTTATCTTTGTCGGCGATTTATTTGTTTAATCGACTGTAACAAGTTCGTTCTTATATCACAGTGCCTTCATTTGCACCCCAGGTTTTCAAGAGTTGGCTAAAGCTAACCCTTTCTTAGTGATTTGTCTGTGTTCCTCACTTCTCATTATCCCGTAATTACAGGCCTGGAAAAGATTTGTAGGCTCTCAGAACTTTTGGGTAACTTGAAGTTTCTATAGTTGTGAGTTTATGCTACATTCACAATTATTTGGGAAAGGTGAAATTTGAGATGATTTGAAAGTGTACTGCTTAATTTTGTATAAACAGGTTCTTTTGTGAAACTAATATGTAAGAATAGAAAGTTATTTGTGAATGTAAAACGCAGTGATTATCCATTATTTGGCATTCCACTCCTTTTTGGGAACCTAATGAAAGCTTTGGGAAAATCCTTAAAAACCTCACATGCACATATATAGAATTTTCATGTGTAATTTCATGGTTTACAAATCCCCAGTTAAAACTTATGAAATGGTACTTCTAAATTGGCTTTTACATTGTTAGAAATACGTGTTTTAGGATTGAACCTAAGACCTACAAACAGCTACATCCCCAGTCCATTTTTGTTTTTGATTTTGAGGCAGGGTCTTGCTAAATTACTAAATTGCTCTGGTTGGATTTGACCTTGCAATCCTTCCTCAGCCTCCTGGTATGCTGGGATTACAGGCCTAAACAGGACTGGGCTAGAAATGTTACCATTCTTATATAGGCTAATTTCAGTTAAAAAAAAATGTTGCTTCCAGTGTGAGTATTTAACTGGATTTTTCACTGAGCTACATGGCCAGTCCATTTTGTTATTTTAGATTTTTGAGACAGTACCTCAGTCACCTTGTTGCCTAAGCTGGACTTAAAGTGGCATTCCTCCTGCCTCAGCCTCCCAAAAGGCTCGAATTACAAATCCGTGCCACCCAGCCTGGCTTTAAAGTTTCATCATCCTGCAGATAAGTGTGACACCATTTAGTTCAGTAACCAATATATAGTTGCGTTCTTTGATTTGAGTTTCATGATTGAGGTGAGCCTAGAGGGTAGTAACTAAGTGAATCCTGTAGAACAAATGTTCCCATCTTAAATGAGATGTTTTTGTCCATGTAAAATGGATTTTGACTAAAGGTAGTGCGATGAGCGATTGTATTTCTAGCCTGGAAGCCCAAGTTATAACATCCTTTACCTTGTTCATGTTTGACTTTCTGAGGTATGAGTCAGCTGTCTGTATAGTTTTGAAAGGTTGATAATTTTCAGAGAATATTGTTGGATTTTAATACTGCTTCCCAGAATTTGCATAGTTCAAAAATGATCAGAAAGGAAAAGTTTCTACTTAATGAATGCAATTATTACAGAGAGAAAGTTGCATAAAAATGAATTCTGATCCAGACCATAAATTTTCCTCAAATATTTTTGTATGTTCAAAAATTCACAGACATTTTAAATTGCAACTTTTTTTAACAGCCATCATTGATGACCACTTATGTACTGTGTTCCAGGTGGTGTCCCAGGCACTCTTAGTGCCTCATTTACTTCTCACCATGAACTGTAGTTGATACTCACTGTTAATGTTCTTATTTTATTGAGAGAGGAACTGAAACACACATGGGTAAAGTTACATGGCCAAGGTCAGAACTAGGGCATGGTGGATCTGGGTTTTAAACCTAGGATGAAATAAATAAATAAACCATCCAACCAGCCAACCTAGGATGTCTGCTTCAGGCTGCATACCTGTTGTGAAACACTGTCACTACTGTCTTGGAGATGGCACATGTGTGCAAGACACCTTCCACACTTTTTTTTTTTATAATGCTGATATCCTGTGTAAAATGTTCTCAAATGAATCAAGTATGTGTATTGTGAATTCTGATCATGTAAAATATGGGGAGAAGTTTACACAAAGCTCTCAAAGCGAATGTCACTTGGAAAGTATGTATGGGTTTCATCTAAATCTTCTTCATCTTTTAAGGAAACTCATTTACAACCTTTTGTTTGTTTGTTTGTTTGTTTGGAGACAGGGTCTTCTGCTGTAGGCCAGGCTGGCCTCAACACATGGTACTCCTCCTGCCTCATCCTTCTAGTGCTAGAATTACAGGCCTCTGCCACCACACCTGGTTTGTGTGGTACTGGGGAATCAAACCCAGGGCCTTGCACTTGCTAGGCAAGCACCCTAACTACTAACACCCTATCCCCAGACATTATTTACAGTTAAATGAACATTCATATCTTCTTTTGTTTTCCTTTTTGAGATGAAGCCTCAGTAAGTTGCCCAGGTTGGGCTCAAACTTGCAGTTATTCTGCTTGTACCTCCCCATGTGCTGGAATTACAGACATGTGCCGTCATGCCTGGCATAATGACGGTCTTTTCTAAGAGAAAAGAATATTCATGTATCTGGATGAAGCTATGTTTTCACAGCACGATTGTAATAGGTAAACTAAAGTTCTGTTGTTTAATTAGATTCAAATATTTATTATATGGTTCTGAGTCATCAAAAATTCATTATGCCGTCCTATTATATACCATAATGTCATATGTTGTGTTTTTCTTATATGGATGACCTTGAAGCCTTGTATGGAGTACAGGTGAATAAGTGGACTGCTTCTAGTGGAACATTTGCGTACTAGAGTTAAGAAACTGCTTTTAATCCTCACTGAACCATTCCTTGCGTTGTGAATTTGTCTATGTTAAATATTAACTAAGCATTCAAGGATTAGGTAGCCCTTGTACCTTTGCTCTTTGAGATACTTTAATTCTGGTCATTGTTTTTTAAATTTGGCTGTTTCGTTTTTCAGTTTTTGAAATTAATATATCGTCTTATCACCTTTTTTCTGATAGTACTTCTGTTTTTAGCCGATAAATAGATTCTCTAAATAGTTAAGAATTGAATGTTTAAAATGAAACCAGTCATTCTAGCTCAATTTATTTGTGTTTCCATAAATAGAAGCATTGAAGTCAAATAAAACTTTCTGTGTACGTCATACCATGCTAAACAGTTTTCAGTGCAGAAAGGGTAAAAGTCAAAATGCTGGTTTGAAAATCAACAAGGTGGCACATAAAATAGCTCATAGAAAGAGATGTTAGAAGTTGGACCTGGTGGTGTAGGCTTGTAATCCCAGCACTCTGGAAGGCTAACACAGAAGGATCACAGGTTCAAGCCCCGCTTGGGCAACTCGGTTACTTAGCAGGACCCATCTCAAATCAAAATAAAAAATGGTCTGGTGATACAGCTTAATCAGAAGACCCTGAGCTCAGTCCCCGGTTCCACAGAGGTGGGTGAAGATAACTGAGAAATATATAAGTGATATGTGCTAAAGGATATTATGAAGTACCTAGGTGAAGTAGTATGACTTTTTATTATAAAATGCCATAATGTGGTGTTGGCAAATGTGAATGGTTCAGAGCTTTCTTAAATCCGTGTGGATGCATCATCAGAGCAGTTTGCATGAATGAACTGGAACTTGGGTGCGCTGTTAAAAATTAGGTTACATGGTTGGCTGAGAGGAAGACAAGGACATTCACAAATAGAAAATGTCTTCTTTTAATTTCTTGAAAATTGATCCCCCCCTCCCCCCAGAATATTACTGGGTGTGAGGTTTTCTCACTGTCATGATGGTAGTCATTTCTTCTTTTGAGACAGGTTCTCACTGTGTAACCTAGGCTGGCCTTGGATTCACTGTCCTCCTGTCTCAGCCATTGAATTGTCAGGTGTGTGCCACCTTGACAGGCTGGCAGGAATTTAAAAAAAATACCTAGCGTATCAAAACACCTGTGTGCCAGGCACTTTGTTTGACTCATCATCTCATGTAAGTCTTCCCCTGCTGCAGGAGGTTGTCATTCTTACCAGGTTTTACAGTTGTGGCGACTAGATGATGGGTCCGCAGTATTAACAACTAATAAGTAGCAGGGCCAGTAGCCTTATCAGCATCCTCCCCAGAGATCATGATTTTAACCTCATAATACAGCCTCTTAGCCACCTCTCCTTTAACCTGGTGCAGTTTCTAAAATGCATTTCTTTTCCTCCTAATTTCTTTATTAGTGGTAGTTGCTTTGCCATTGATTATTTCTTCTAATTTTATTTTTAAATTTGAGACAGGGTCTGTATAGTCCAAGTTGGTCCTAAACTCACTCACTAAGTAACCCAGGCCAGCCTTGAACTCACTGAAATCTTCCTGCCTCTGTTCCCAAGTGCTAGGATTATAGGCATGTTTGACCATACCCAGTTTATGTGATGCTGATGAGTTGAATTTAGGGTCTTGTGCTTACAAGGCAAGAGCCTTAACTGTTGAGCTGCACCCCCAACCTGAAGTGTTAATTTTTATGATTAAAAACAGTTGGATACCTAAGCATGTTGGAGATAAAAGTGAGAGCCTAGACTTTGGAGCTGAACTCTTTAAATTCACGCATTGGCTTCATCTCATGTGAGTGTGTACTGATTATGTAACTTTCTTTCAGATTTATTATGTGTAAAATCTTCAGATAGAAGTAATGTGAATGTTTAAGACTAAGGCATGTTGGACTTAGGGAAGCTGAGCCAGTGGTTCAAGCCTGAAATGTCAGCACTCAGAGGAGGATTGCAATTTGAAGCCTAGCCTGGGCAGTTTATGGACTTAGTGGGACCCTGTTTCAAAATCAAAATCAAAAATGGGTTGGGGATGCACCTCAGTGTGAAACCCCTGACACAAAAAGCAAACCAACCAACTAAACTGTCAGCTTATATAAGGTTCTTCTGTGGAATTTGAATTTGAATGAACTTCATCCTTTATGGGTATTGTTGAAAAACATAGAGGGTATTTAACTACAGGCCTGAGACTACAACAATAAAAGGAGAAATAGAAAGAAAAAACAGGTAGAAAAGTTTGTAGATTATCATGTCTGTAATAGCTGGTAGTCCAAGACACCACTTAGAGCTGACAAATCAGTAAAAGGATAAGTGTATTTAGCAGTACAAAGGTATACACTGAGAAAGATAATACTGCTGGCTCGAACTGGTGTACCGGGGCAGTAAAGTTACACAAGCTAACTTCATTAGTGCCCCTTGCAGGGAATCAGTAGTTGCTATGTAAAGAAATAGGGGATTAATGGTATTAAAGAAAATTATTTAAAATTATGATTATTAGAACAGAATCAGAAATATATAGTATAACAAAAACAGAAAGCATCCTAATTATTGGAGAAAATAATGCTGACTAGATAGAAAGACAATGGAAAACAGCAAAAGACTTCTTAAAAATTACAAAACCAGAGCTGAGCATTGTAGCTCCTGCCTGGAATTCCATTAACTTTGGAAGCCGAGGCAGGAGGATTGTGAGGCCAGTCTGGACTCAATAGGGAGTTCCACATGAACACCCTTGACTATGGAGTGAGACCCTATCTCAAAAATGAATGAAACCAAACAACAAAATATGATAGATTTAGACCAAACATGCCTTTTGTATCTGTACATTTTTAATTGACTGACTAACCTGTTAAGAAGATTAAAGGTTGAATAACAGCAAAAAAAATTTTTAAAGCTATTTACAATAGCTAGTGAAAATAAAGTGGTTTGAAGTTGAGAAAGACAAAAGTACACAGTACCTCCTAAAAGGCAAATAAAAGCAAGGCTAGAATGTTGATCTTACTGTAAGGCAAGGTAGCATCTAGGCTAAAAAGCATTGTCTAAAAGACACTGTAAAGCTAAGCTGTGTATTTGACAATGAACAATATCATGAATATGTACCACATAATTGGTAAATAGCAAAGTAGCTTTTGAACTGCAGAAATTTTAGGAGAAAAAAATTTTAGGAAATACCAGGAAAACACATTTAGAGCCTGAGCAGCCTTCACAGTGAGCTGCAGCCCCTGCCCTTTTTTCATTTTAACTTTAAGACAAGGTCTCTCTAAATTGCCCAAGGTGGCTTTGATTATACAGGCCTGCCTCAGCCTCCATGGTAGCTGGGTTTACAGGTCTGAGCGATCATACTCATCTAGTAGATTTGAATTCGCTGCTGTGATTCAAGGTAGACTGGAAGTGCAAAATGTAGATGCCCAACAATTTAGATAGTAGCATAGATTTGATTAATGTAATGTGGGTTTTATGGTTTTTATTTTGTTTTGTGGAGTTTGGTTCGTTTTTGGTGCCGGGAATGGAACCCAGAGCCTTTACACTATGCTATCCCCAGCCAGATTCTTTTTGGTTTTGGTACTGAGCGTCTTGCTAAATCACTAAATTACCTAGGCCAGAATTGAACTTGTGATTTTTCTTCCTCAGCCTCCCAGAGAGCTGGGATTATAGGCCAGGCTTGATTAATATATATTATACTCTGGACACTGACAAACAACATACTTTCATTTCAGGTCTCATGGATAGTTCATGTCCTTACTGCTATATGTAGGATCCATAAGTAGGGACAGAAAAAGGAATTAATAAACAGAGCACAGGAGATTTTAGGTTAAAGAAAGTACTTTGTATGACATTGTAATGATAGAAGCTGAACATTCATCAAAAGCCAAGTGGTGCAGGTCTGTAATCCCAGCACTCTGAGAGGCTGAGGCCGGAAGATGACAAGCTCCAAGCCCAGCCAGGGCAACATAGTGACACAGTAGTAAGACATCGTCTCAAAATCAGAACTAAAAAATGGACTGGGGATGTAGCTCAGTGTGAAAACCACGGGCTCAATCCCCAGTACCTCCCCCCCCCCCCAAAAAAAAAAAAAAAAAAGAAAAAAGAAAAAGAGTGTATAGCACCAAGTGTGAATTGTGATTTTTAGCTGTGGACTTCAGGAGATAATGATGTATCACTGTTGTTTTGTAGAGTAATGTAAACAAATATACCTGGGTGTTGGTGGTGGGGAAGACCACGTGAGGAGGAAAAGGTCAGCTACATATCATTGTTTACTTTCTCTGTAATCCTAAAACTGCTATAAAAAGTTAGGTTTAAAAAATAAAAATCTTCTAAGACTACATATAAGCAAAGTCAAAGAGTATGTTTGACAATCTAATAGAAAAATGGGGGTGTTAGGCGTGGCGCTGGGATAGCACAAGATCTTGGTCATCCCTAGCACGTGTGTATACACACAAGACAAGAGAAAGAAAAATGTGCAGATGATGTGACTCGACACACAGTCACAGGAAGGACCACATAGATGACCCATAATCATAAAGAGCTACTATATTTTTGTGGAATGAAAAATACAGATTATAACTGTACAGAGCTAACCTTTCTTACCTATCAAGTTGGTAAAAATTGCTGGGCATGGTGGCACATGCCTGTAATCCCAGCAAGAAGGTTGAAAGTTGTGCGCCACCACGCCTACCTCTACGTAGTGCTGGGGAGTGGGACTCAGGGCCTTGTACTTGCTTGCAAGGCAAGTAGGTGCTTTAACTGCTGTGCCGTTCCTCCAGCCCCCTGAAGTCTTCTGATGAAGTAATCATAATGAGTATAAACAAGTGGTATGTAGTGTTTCAAGATTGAATTGACCAGTTTTTAAAAGTTTTGCCTCAAAATCTGGTCTTGGACTGGAGGAATGGCACAGTGATTAAAGTGCTTGCCTTGCAAGCTCAAGGCTGTGAGTTTGATTTTCCTGAACCACATGAAGTTGGTACACACTTGTAAGCCCAGCGCTAGGGAGGCTGAGGCATGTGAATTATCCTGAGTCCAAGGCCAGCCTGGGCTACAACAGAAAGTTCAAGTCCAACTCGGGGTACTGAGTGAGACCCTGTCTCAAAAAAAAAAAAAAAAAGAAAAGAAAGAAAAAGAAAAAGAAAAAAAAATCTGGTTTTACTGTATTTCTTGTTTTGTTTTTTTCAGACATGGTCTCATATGTAATCTGGGGTACCCTTGAGTGAAGTCAGGCTTATATTGAGATCTTCCTCTTTCACTTTCCCGGAACTCAGATTATGTGTGTGTACTCCCATCCCTGCTTCCTGGTTTGATTTAAAATTAATTTTTAAAACTGCTCTTATTAAGTAATCTTACTTAAGTAAGATGTATGTATGTATATGTGTATGTATTTATTTTCGAGATGAAGTCTTTCTGTGTAGTCTAGACTGATTCTGTTTTATTGTATGTATAGCTCAGGCTGACCTCTAACTCACGATAGTCTTCCTACCTCAGCCTGTGCTACCATGCCAGGCTGATTTTTATGTAGTGCTAGGGAATCAAACCCAATGCCAGGCAAGTGCTCTAACACTGGGCTGGGTCCCTAGCCTGGAATATTATGTGGGTTGATATATAATGTCACTTGCCCTTGTTTGAGAAGCACATATGTTACAAGGTTTATGTCTCCACTACTATATTGTTTTTGTAAGAGATGTTTCTATACTGAATTTGCAGCCAAATGCTACAGGTGGAGTATCCCTATTCTGAAAAATCTGAAAAGGACTTCAGACTTTGGAACATTTCAGATTTCAGATTTTTAGAATGCAGGTACTCAAACAGTATAGTCTATGCAGATATTCCTTATTTGAGACAGGATCTTCCTAAGTTGTCCAGGCTGAGTTTGAACTTGCGATCTTCCTGCTTCAGCTTCCCAAAATGGTGAAATTATGGGCCTGCACCAGTGACCCAACACAGATTTTCCAAAATTAGAAAAACTCCAAACTCTGAGCCTGACATTTGGTCACGGACATTTTGTATGAGGGATACTTAACCTGTATAATCTGAGGGATTAGAGTAGCTCAGTGTTGGTCTCAAATGGTTTCACAAATTTGTCTTATAATTTTTTTGTTTGTTGCTTTCTAACATTGAGTATTTCTGACAAATGATATTTAAATCATTTTGAATTATTGACAGTTGGGTGTTATGTTGTAATGGTTTGTTCATCTTATTTTTGTATTACATGTCTTGTTCAGCATGTTCAATACATTTCTGTGTAAAATATTCTGTTCAGCAGGATGAAGTTAAAGGAAGTGGATCGAACGGCCATGCAGGCATGGAGCCCTGCGCAGAACCATCCTATTTACCTAGCCACAGGTTAGTTCAAAAGAGAGAAGATAGTGTGAATAACCTGATTCTTTGTGTATCTGTCTTATTCGTGCTTTTAAGATTTAGCTCAGGCTTCCTCCCTGGAAAGGCTCTTTCTCTAGCTTCACTCCCTCTTCCCTGTGTGCTGAGTCTGAAGACCTTCCTCTGGGTTCTCATAGCACCTTGTACATCACAGCACCGGTCATGGTGTATTACATGTACAGTGTCTTTGCCGCTGTTCAGGCATTGTGTTTAGTTTTAGTCCTTCAGTATTAAGCACAAGAGATGACAGTAAAAGTCTGATGAGCAAATCATTGTGAGTAGTTTTATATAAAAAGAATTACATCATGTATAATTATAAGCAGAGTAAATCATGAGTCTTTCCAGAGAGCTTTTAAAATATTTACAGGCTTAAAAAAATATGTGCTCTACCTGCTTCTACAGACGCTCTATCCCAGCCCTGTGCCAGAATCTCTTTGCTATAGTAAACATCTGCTCCGTGGCATGTGTGCTGGAAGTTCAGCCACAAATGCAGCATTCCTCAGCTAGATGATGGTGTGTGGCACCGTTTTCGTGAGTCTTGTATTTTTATATGTGTCGTTACTGTGAGTGTATCTCCTCAGGAACGTCTGCTCAGCAGTTGGATGCCACATTTAGTACCAGTGCTTCCCTTGAGATATTTGAATTAGACCTTTCCGACCCATCCTTGGATATGAAGTCATGTGCTACTTTCTCTTCTTCTCAAAGGTAGGATGTCAGCCTTAAACTTACATGATTATTTAAGTGTGTGCTTTGTTTGATGCATACTTTGTAACTATGTCGTTATTGTGGAATGTTTTGTGGAAAAGTATGGAAATGCACTTCTGTGGGTATAGTTGCTTGTTTTGTTATCTGTTTTGTCTCTGTCATATGTAGTGTGTGAAGGAACAGCTCTAGTATCTGATATTTTTCTTGTCATAATTATTAGTAGAGTTACTTTTTAAAAAAATCTCCTGTATTTCACTTGCTTGTACAAAAAGGGCCATTATGACTGGAGTGGTTTTATTAGTCACTGTGTTTATGGTGATTATCTCTGAATGGCAGGTTACTTTTGTTTTCTTCTTCGTATTTGTCTATATTTAGAAACATTTCACAAAGAATTTTGTTGATATGATTTCTCATGCACTACTTGGATCACCCTTTCAAGTAGTTACGCTCTACTATAATGCAAAGAAAAGATGCTTTAAGTAACCAACTTCATTGTCTCCGGATTTCTTGAGGACTTGAAGACATAGTGGCACAGCCAGGTGAATGTGGCCCCAGTCATAGAATTGCTCATTAGACCTCCTGACTTTGCGGAGCCCACATGTGGGGTAGGCACCCCAGGGCCTTGTCTGGCAGATTTTCTTCTCGCCGCCACCACTGCCACCGTCTCTCATCATATACTTTCATGCTACCTTCATGTTTTTCCCCATGCTGGCCATGGTCTTTTATGCTCCCCCAGAAATCATAGACTTAATTTTGGTGTTACCTTTCTACTGTCATAATACATTACTGTTCTTTGAGTATTTCAGATGACTTCCCTTGACACCCTTACTATTTAACCTCTGTTAAACCACATTAATGACTATTTCTAGGGTCAAATAGAGTATGACTTTAAGGAAAACACTTGAGGAGCTTTATTTTACAGATGAAGTAAGGGCACCTAAGGAAGATAAGGTAATTTATCCAGGAGCTCATGTTATCTAAGTGGCAAAACCATTTTCAAGCCATATCTTTTGATACACTACTCAAGTAAACTTTGCTGTGCTGTATTCTGCTAGTGTTTTCACTCTAAAGACGACAGGCTCAAATATGTAGCTATAAGAAAAAAAACCATCATTTCACCAAAGTCACATACAATTAACAGTAGTAGAGAGGAAACAATACTTGGTAATGTTTATGAAAACATAAGAAGTTAAAATTTTTTCTGCATTCATTTGACCTTAAGAATGAGATATTTTATGATTTTTTTCTGAAAGGTACCACAAATTGATTTGGGGACCTCATAAGATGGATTCCAAAGGAGATGTCTCTGGAGTTCTGATTGCAGGTGGTGAAAATGGAAATATTATTCTTTACGAGCCTTCTAAGATTATAGCTGGAGACAAGGACGTTGTGATTGCCCAGAATGACAAGCATACTGGTCCAGTGAGAGCTTTGGATGTGAACATTTTCCAGGTCTGACTTAAGCATTCACTCATAATTCTTAAAAATATGTGCCAGAATTGAAAGCTTAAAAAAAAAAAATTGGATGTCTGTACAGGCTCATGATTGAGTGTATTTGTTTTAAGAATGGTGGGTTCAAGGTTGAGATCAGGATGGATAATACTAACTCTAAGGAGGAGATTACGGTATCAGGTTTGTTACTAGAAGTCTAGAGTCCTTCATGCCATCTGAATAGGCATTTTAAACAATTAAGAACCCCAGACATTAGAAGCTTTGCCTTTTATGTTCATGCTAAGCCAGCATTAGGTGCTATAAGTCATGTCTTTTTAATTAAGAGATTTTGTATTTGTGACAGGTTAGTATTTCATAGCATCACCTGGGGTTAAACTAATAATGCAGATTTAACAAATAGACCATTAATGGTGAGATAATCTTATAATCTCTGCATTTAGGGAGATTGAAGCAGGAGGATTGCAGGTTCTAGTCCCACCTGGACAGTTTAGTGAGACTCTCTCAAAATTAAGAAAAAAACTTTTTTTAAATGCCTGTGGATGTAGTTCAGTGGTAGAGAGTCCCTGGGCTCAATCCTTAGTACGTGCAAAAAAGAAAAGGTACTTTCGCCTGTTGCCTTTATAAACATTGCTTAATATTAATTATATAAGTACATAGATAAATAAAGATAAATAAAGATCTTGAGTTAACGGGATGCTATATTATGACAACCAAAAAGAATATTAGGAAAGTTTGAAATGTATATGTTTTTCTTGGCCCTGCTGGAGGTTGAACATAAGAAAGGCTATATTATATCCCCAAGCTGAAGGGTTGCTTAAGATATCTGCCCTCAACTTCCCTTTGTATACAGATTTCATCAGCAGATCAGGTCCCTTAGAAAGTATAAAATACTATCCAGTTCTCATTGGACAAGCAGAGAAAGGAAAGTTCTTTAAATTAAGCTTTTGTTTTTTATATTATTTTCATCCTCTTGCCCTCAGTAAATAGTCTTTTTTTTTCTTAGTTTCAAGAAGGAGAGAGAGAGAGAGATTCAATGGTCTTGAACTTGTGTCCTCCTGCCTCAGCCTCCTAAGTAGTTGGGATTATAGGCCTACACCACCGCATCTGGCTAAATAGATTTTTTTTCTTGTATTATAAATGCTTATGATATACAATTGCAGAAACTCAAGCTTCTTCATTTCGACGGTTTTCCATATCTACTATTCAGATTAGCTAGCTAATTCTTTTCTTAATTGTATTAAGGAAGAAATTATTAATTAATACTTAATACTTCCTGTTGGTTTTTGGTAAAAGTATCCTCTGTTGTAGGTAGCCTGTCATAGAATTCTTGTTTTTATAGTTACGCCAGTAAATCAGATAAGGATTTATGAGAGCGAATAATAGTGGAGAAAATAGTGAAGTAGTGGAGTGTGAATAGTAGTGGAAAGTAGTAGGAAGTTCTTATTTTCTTGTTGTTCATATTACAGGATCTTTAGGCCCTGAATGTATCCAGTAGAAATTAAGTGGAAATATTATACCTGGAGCAGGATTGAGTGCTCACAAATGAGAAGTCTGTGGAGATAGAAAACGCTAGATTTTACCTCTTCTTTGCTTGCTTGGCTCTTGAAACTGGCTTTAGGGTGTTGTGAGAAAGATGCTGTAGTTCAGAATTTTAGATGTTTCTGACAGTAATGATTGGTGACTTTTTTGTTTCCCACGGTCACATTTCCTTCCAGAGATCCCAAGCTGCAAACAATTTCTACGTGATTACATGATCAGTTATAAATTTATCCATGATTGTTCTTTTTTTATGTCTTGCATTAAAATTAGTTTTGTTTTCAGCAGATTTATTTTTTGAATTTAAATAGCTTTATAATTTATTTCTTTGGTCTATGGACATAGCTCAGTGATTAGAACACTTTTGTAGGAAGTGTAAGGCCTGGCTTTGATCCCCTAGCACCACATCATTGCTGGGCATAGTGGTATACACGTGTAATCTCAGCACTCAGGAAACTGAGGCAGGAGGAGTGCTGTGAGTTCAGGACCAGCTTGGACTACTGAGCAAGACCTTTTCTTAAAGAAAAAGTATTAAAAGAAAACTGTTTGGATTTAGTGAAGAATTATGCATAATTTAAGGTCTCATGCGTGTGTGTGTGTGTGTGTGTGTGTGTGTGTGTGTACGCGTGCATGCGCGCTAAAACTGGTATCTTTCTAGCTCTGAACTATGTGTGTTTTTTTAGTAATTATTAATTATTTCCTATTACAGACTAATCTAGTAGCCTCTGGTGCTAATGAATCTGAAATCTACATTTGGGATCTAAACAATTTTGCAACTCCTATGACACCAGGAGCCAAAACACAGGTATTATGATGATTTTGATCAATGTAATCAAAAGAACCAAAGTAGTTCTTCTATACTTAATTCTTTTAAAGTTTCTTTCACACAAATCACTGCTTAGGTGTCATTGATTTTTTTTTCCTTCAAGATAGTAAAATACCAGTAAATATTTTTTTCAAGTGTCTGTGAGTCCTTCAACAGTAAAGTCTTGTTTAGTGTTTACCACATGCTAGACATTGTTCATTGTTCTAGGGGTAGAGTAGGAGGAAAGTGAACAAAAAAATCTTTAATAATTTTCTTATAGTGTTATTTTGTTCACTGTTCGCTAACTATTGTCACAGCACCGAACCTTATTTAAAAGTAGACTTTTCCCACGTGGTTCTGGTAAGATGGGTAAAAAGTCTTTTCTTGCTTTTCTTTGAGTTCCTTTGTAGACACCCAGTTTGAGTGGCCTGACGTTTTGGCAACCCGAGAGACAGCACAGTGATAGCATATCAGCTACCATTTAGGAGGATCCCCTCTCCCAGGAGTTCAGGCTTTCACTTTTCCTTGCCTGGTTGTCAGTCTCCCTAATGTCTGCTCTGCAGTCTATGATCTGCCTTGTAGCAATTGCAAATAAAGAGATAGTACTTGGTTTAAATAATCCATTTTTTAAAATGAAGGATAAGACTTTGTAATTAAAGAATTGTAAGAAAGAAATGGCTTTTAATAGTTTACTCCTTATAGCCTCCAGAAGATACCAGCTGCATTGCATGGAACAGACAAGTTCAGCACATTTTAGCATCAGCCAGTCCCAGTGGCCGCGCCACTGTATGGGATCTTAGAAAAAATGAACCAATCATCAAAGTCAGTGATCATAGTAACAGGGTGAGTAAATGACTTGTGATAAACAGATATTTCTGCTGTAGGCATTCGCATATTGTCTACTGTCAAATTGTTTTTGTCAAAACCTGCTTTTCACTCATCAATTATGTTAGATTTCCTGGATTTTCCCGTTAAGGACAATAATGAAGTTCCCAGTAAACTGTGTTATTTGTTACTAGTGATGTAGACATAGACTGTGTAAGCCAAGGATGCAACGTGATACACTGGTGCCTTAGTTTGGCTAGCCGTTGCAAAATGTTGCAAAAATTTTTAACTCATTTTTAGATTTTCTTAGAATTGTAAGGATTTATCCTGCTGGAAATTTTACGTATTACCTTGAAATTTCCAGAGTCCTGGCTGTATTTCTTCCTCTTGTTAGATTCTGGCAAAGGAAGCTAACATTCTTATTCCACATGTTCAGTGTACTTACTTGTAGAGCACATTTAATTCTCAGTCTTACAAGTTTCTTTTTTTCTTTTTTTTTTTTTTTTTTTTTTTTTTTTTTTTTTTTTTTTTTTTTTTTTTTTTTTTTTTTTTTTTTTTTTTTGAGACAGGGTCTTGCTCTGTAGTCCAGGCTGGTCCTAAACTCACTATGGAGCCCAGGCTGGCCTTGAACTCAGGGCAATCCTCCTGCCTCAGCTTCCCGAGTGCTGGGATTACAGGCATGCGCCACCACGCCCAGCTTATGTGATGCTGGCGAATGGAACTCGGGTACTTAGCACTTGACTTATTGACTGCTGAGCTGTTCCTCCAGCCTCCTCTTACAAGTTTCTTAAATCTTTATGTCACTAGTTGTTATAATTTATATACAATTTAGAGATTGTTTTTATTTATATTGGTTAAGTTTAAGTTTGCCTAAGTTAGAATATAATTTTACAACAATTGTTAAGAATATTTCCGCTTTCAGAGTATTGTATTTCAAATAAATCAAAAATTTTAAAATATGTTCCTGTGGAATAAAGCATATAGTAAGCATTTCATTCATCATGTGGAATGTTTTGTGGGACTTGTACTTACGAGTAACTCCATAAGAATGCTGATTTATTCCATGTGAAAATTTAGATGGTAGTTGTTACTGCAGATGTTTCTTTGATTTTTTTTCTGATAGAGAAGTGTGGGAGTTATTAAAGTCTTTTATTTTTTTCATTTTTATGAGAGTACTGTATTTTAAGTTTGTATAAAATTGTTTTTCTGGTTGATAACTCATTTTGGATATAGGATTATTCTGGCCCAGAATTATTTTGTGTATATCTGATAGCTACTGCATTGAAAACCCCTTTAGGGCCGGGCATGTGGTTTGAGGGTAGAGCACTTGCCTTCTATGCACGTGGCTCTGAGTACCACCACAAATGAGAGAAAGACAGACTTTTTTCCTTCTTTCTTTTTTCTTTCTTTTTCTTTTCTTCTTTTCTTTTCTTTTCTTTTCTTTTCTTTTCTTTTCTTTTTTTTTTTTTTTTTTTTTTTTTTTTTTTTTTTTTTTTTTTTTTTTTTTTTTTTTTTTTTTTTTTTTTTTTTTTTTTTTTTTTTTTTTTTTTTTTTTTTTTTTTTTTTGAGACAGGTCTCACTCTGTAGCCCAGGCTGGTCCTGAACTCACTATGGAGCCCAGGCTGGCCTTGGACTCACAGCAATCTTCCTGCCTCAGCTTCCTGAGTGCTGGGATTACAGGTGTGTGCCACCATGCCCAGCTTATGTGGTGCTGGGGAATTGAACTCAGGTACTTAGTGCTTGTCGAGAAAGACAGACTTTTAAGGCTCCTGTTTAATACTGTTTAATAAAACTTAATAGCTTTAAGTTTTAGTTTAAATAAAGCCTGAGCTGATTTTTTTTACTATTTATTTTAATAAAGACTTAATTTTTGTTTCATTTTCGCTTTTTATAAAGCAGTATAATCAATAAAATTTCCACCTTTACTGTCTGTAGATGCATTGCTCCGGGTTGGCATGGCACCCTGATGTTGCTACTCAGATGGTTCTAGCCTCGGAGGACGACAGATTACCAGTGATCCAGATGTGGGATCTTCGGTTCGCCACCTCTCCAATCCATGTCCTGGAGAACCATGCCAGGTATCATGCTGCTTTTCCAAGGAGCTTGATTTGTTTGTATTCTGAAACATGTTCTTACTATTTTCAGCTACCCAGTTTATTTTAATTACTTCTTTTGAGATAGTGCCTTACTGTATTGTGCTTGCTGTGCTGGCCTCAAACTCATGATCCTCCTGCCTCAGCCTCTTGAGTACCTGGGAATTTGAGTTTTGTGTGATGGTACTCAGATAATATTTTTTCTTTTGATAATGGTCTGCTTTGTTGCTTATAAAAGTTAGTGTAAATAGTTCATTTTCATTTTAAGCAATAGTCATTGGATTTTTCTCTCCAAAGAGGTAGCCACATCATACTGTATCAGTATTAATCCTTTAAGGGATTTTTTACCAGTTATTTCAAATAATAATAAATCAAAGTTCTAGTACCTCAACACTTTGAGGAAAACCCTTGAAGCTTATTATACAATTTGGTGGTTGTTAGCGTTATTACACTTAGGATGAGACTTCACTAACATTTGATGGCAAGCAAAAAACAAATTATTTATTTATTTATTTATTTATTTTGTGCTACTATGGATTGAGCCCAGATTTTCACCCAGAGCTACATTCCAAGCCCATTTTTGATCTTGACAGTTTTGCTAAGTTGCTCAGTCTGGACTTAACTTAAAATCTACCAATGTCACCCAGAGTGCTAGGATTATAGGCCTATGTAACTGGGCCCAGCTCAAACAAAAATTTAAAAGCTTTTTTTTTGAGGCAAGGCCTTGCTCTGTATCCCAGGTTGGCCTCAGACACATGGTAATCCTCCTGTCTCAACCTCCTAAGAGCTGGGATTACAGGTATGCTCCACCAAACCTGGTTTATGTGGTGCTGGGGGAATTGAATCCAGAGCCTAGTCACTGAGCTACGTCCCAGGTTCTCTTAAGTTTTTTTTTTTTTAAAGCAGACATTTTTGAAAAATTACATGGTTGATTCTTTCAATGTTAATAAATGCATAGGTACTCTAAAAACACATGAATTTTCTCATGTTAGTTTTAATATCATCCTACTTAGGGATATGTAGACTAAAGTTTTAAACCCTGCTGTTTCCCTGTAGTGAGATTGCACCTGGAGATATCTTAAATTAAGTTTGTGATCTGTCTTGGAACCTCTTACACAAGGAAAACAAGAGTCTAGTCAAAATGTGATCCTGTTTTAGATGTGATACTTCAGTCATATTTTTAGTTTAAAAAAGTGCAGGGGAGGGGGAGAATTCTGAGAAGTTTTAATTGTTCTTTCATGTTATTTAAGTTTGAACTCATTCACTTAAAATGCAAAATTTTTGTCCTCCTGGAATTGACACTCTAGTGGAGGTCAGTCAACACTTAGGTGGCACATACAGTGTACAAGCACTTACTAATCTTCATAGTAACCCTATAAGGTGGATACTATTATTATCGTATTTTACAGGTCCGAAATTGAAGCTCAGCAGAGTTAAACTTGCCTAAGGTCATGTAACCAGTCAAGAGCTGACTTCCATCCGGTCTGATCCCAGAGTGCCTTCCCTTAATACTCTCCTTTGCCACTAAGCTTAGGAAGGGCCGCATTCAGCCTAGCATCGTTCTTGGTGCCTTGAGTGAATCAACCTCTCTTGTTCTGTTTTCTTCCCCTAATAAATGAAATAGTTGGCTTGTATGATCTTTAGCTTCTCTTGCAGCTCTGTAGTTCAAGACATTCTTGACATTTGTGGACACATCTTAAAATTTGTTTTTCTGGGAGAGGCCATGCTAAAGATTAAATCTTTGCAGTACATGACTGGATTTTGGAAGGTGGAGAGAGTTATAAATTGCAGTATTGATGCAGCTGGGGAAATTTGAATGTGAACTGCATATTATAAGAAACTATTGCGTATAAGTAATACTTTGAATATGTAATTGAATTGTAGTTATATAAAATAGTCTTATGCCAGGAAGTAACTATAGGAGTGACATGTCATGACTTTCAAATGGTAAAAATCTATATATATGTAAAGAGAGACAAAAAGATGTGAATAGTCTCAGTAGTTTACTGCAGATAAGGAGTAAACGTGTCACACTTTCATATCATTCACAAAGATCTGAACTTTTTTTTTATTTTAGACATGGTTTCACTCTGTAGTTCAGGCTGGTTCTGAACTCACTATGTAGCCCAGGCAATCATCCTGCCTCAGGCTTCTCCTAAGTGCTGGGGTTATAGGCATGAGTTGCCACACCCAGTTTATGTGGTGCAGGGAACCCCCACCCAAATCCTTAGTGGCTTTAACCACTAAGTTATATCTCCAGCCCCACAAAGCTTTGAACTTTTTATTTTTATTTTTTCCCCATTTTATTGATAAATATACATGCAAAATTTAAGGTTTACAATGGAGTTGAGCATTTTGTGCACATATGCATCCTGCTAAGTACACAAGGGCTTTCCCACTCTCTTTCTGTCCTTCCCCTCCCCTTCCTCCCTTCTCCCCCACACTACCCCCCTATTTCACTTTGTTTTTTGCTTTAAGTTCCTGCTTTGAACTTTTTAAAAATAAAATGTTGCGAGCAAATGCATTCTTCAGATAAACCTGGGTCCTTTTCTAATTCTGTATTTTCTTGATTATGTAAGGAATTGGATTATAAGAATATCATCAGATTAGCAGGGAAAGAAAATCCATGCTAAGCATGACCATTTATACCCAGACTTATCTTTGTTTAAATACTTTAAAAGATTAAAAATGAAGTATACTTTTTAGAATTACTGCAGTGCTTTCAAGAAAATGGCATAATATTTGTATTTGTGCTATTTATTTATTTTTATATATATATTTATTTGGAGAAAGAATCTTGCTCTGTAATCCAGTCTCTTCCTAAGCTCACTGTGTAGCCCAGGCTGGCCTTCAGTTTACAACACTCTTCCTGCCTCTGCCTCAGACTCCTGAGTGCTGGGATTACAGGCATGTGCCTCCATGCCTGACTTATGTGATACACAGGGCCTTTTGCTTGCTAGGCGAGCACTCTAACCATTGTGCTGTTTCTTCAGCCTCTATATTTGTGCTTTTTCATTTGTTTTCTTTTTTTTTTTTTTTGTGGTCATGAGGATTGAACCCAGAGTCTCACACATACTTTGTGTGCTTTTGCTAAAAATACTCTTGCTTCTAGTTTCTAGCAAAGTCTCAAAACAGCATAGGTGTGACTTTAGAACAGGCAAGATATTAGTAGTAGCTTGATCTATATAGCAGGATGTATATTTTCTTTGTACTAATCAGTATTTTGAAAACTTTTAGCCCACAAAAATGGCTTTTGTTACCAGGTATGGTAAGATATGCCTGCAATTCCAGCACTTAGTCGAGGCAGGAGGATTGCTATGAGTTTGAGGTCATTGTGGACTATAAAGTGAGATGCCGTCTCAAAAACGAACAAAATTGCTTTTGCCATATTGAGGATTAAAAACATCTAAAAATTATTACAACACAAAAATAACTATAAAATTACATATCTGGCATATATATACGTAATACTTCTTTATGAGATTTCTTCATAATGGGATGGTGCCCAGGGTCTTCTACTGAGCTACCTCCCCAACTCATGTTATTGGCTTTTGGTTTTCAGAAAGTATCACTCAGTCACTAAGTTGCCCAAGTTGGAAATGAACTTGAAGCCTTCCTTCCTTTGCCTCCCAAAATACGGAGCTCATAAGCCTGTACCACAGGCCTGGCTAATGAGACCTACCAAGTTTTTCTTTTAATTTAAGAAAAGTTTACAGCTATACCACTCTGAATATACTCAATCTCATCTTAATGTTTTTTTTTTAAATTTACATGAAAAAATATTTTTCTGGTCATAGAAGCTATAAATTATAAACAAAAAGAAAATGTGGCCAGACCCAGTGGTACAGGGCTGCAATCCCATCACTGGGAAGCTGAGCAGGAGGATCACAAGTTCAAGGTTCAGCCTTGACAACTTAGTAATATAGCGAGATCCTGTCACAAAATTGAAAAATCCCAGCACCACAAAAAAAAAAATTAAACCTAAAAAATGGGCTGGAGATGTAGCTCAAGGTGATCAAGGTAAGGCCCTCAATACCACACACAGAAAAATAAAAGAAAAACAAAAGGTGAAGTAGTTACATTTCCTGCCCCCAGAAGTAAAAATGTTACTATACATACCTAAAAATTTATTATACATATATAACTCCTATATATCTTAGAAAAATAGTGAGGTTTTTGTTTTGTTTTGTTTTGTTTTTGGTGATGTTGGAGATCATCCTAGGGCCTTGTGAATACCAGGCGAGCACTGTACCACTGAGCTGTACCCTCCTAGTTTTTTTTAATCTTTGTACTTTTTTTATTAAAAGATGGTCAGTAGTTTATTATTATATAGTCCATTTGTTGGTTGTTTTAATTCTTTAGCTATTAAACACTGTATATTGTGTTGCACATCCTGCTTTGTAATTACCAAAGAGCATGTACATTACTAAATTGCCTTTGAAAGATTAAATTATACTTCTGTTCAGACTGTGTGAGTCTGTGAAGCATAGAGGGAAATAAATTAAGATTTGATTTTCTCAAGACTGAAGATTTCCTCATTTCTTTGTGATTTTATTTCCTTGTGATTTTTTTTTTAATAGGGGAATTTTGGCAATTGCTTGGAGCATGGCAGATCCAGAACTGTTACTGAGCTGTGGAAAAGATGCTAAAATTCTCTGCTCCAACCCAAACACAGGCGAGGTATTAGGGGAAATGTTTCTCAACCCTGTGGACTGTAATTTATTGCTTATCCAAATAAGAAATTTTTCATATAGATTCTTAGTGCACTGTTATAATTAAGGCCATGCATGTCAAAGTAGGTAGAGGTGAGTATGAAATGTTAGTTCCACAGAAATTTTTTTTCAGGAACAGTGTCTAAGCTTAGTTATTCCAACCATAAAAATTAGTCAGTGAAATAGTACATTTGAAACTAGGTGTAACTTTGAATTAGCAATAGTTATAGTTAGTCTATAAAGATTTTACATCAGTTATTTTCTGTAGTAGTTTTTCCATTTCTTTTTCCTTCTAAGCAGAGTAGTTAGAGCCAAGTTCTATTAGAATTTTGCGGCAGTTAGAGTGATATAGCCATGTTTCCTCTCTTGAATAAAAGTCAGGCTTGTCAGAGACTTCTTCCCTCGTGAGGCAGATATCAGAAGTTGATCTTTAAGTAACCTAAATGGGGTGGTTTGGAACTTTTCAGGCAAGAGCAGTTATACAAGCCACCATTGATCTTTAGAGTTGAATAGAGTACTATGGTCTTTCCAGCACATCCGCAATTTGGGCTTGTTCAAATCTAGTTGAAGCATTGAATGGCATTCTTGTTTAGCCTCATGAGCATTTGAATGGACCATTCCTGTGCTTTAATAAATTCCTACTATGGATTTACCTGGCTAAAGACATTTCATAAAATGTTTAACTATGTCTATTGACTCCATTAATTCAGGTACTTTGGTAATAAAGTTGCTTTTCCTACTTTGGTTATTGTATTTATTTTTGGCCTAGGTGTTATATGAACTTCCCACCAACACACAGTGGTGCTTCGATGTTCAGTGGTGTCCCCGAAACCCTGCGATCTTATCAGCTGCTTCCTTTGATGGACATATCAGTGTTTACTCTGTCATGGGAGGGAGCACAGATGGTTTAAGGCAGAAACATGTTGACAAGGTAAAAGGAAGTGTTCGGGCTTTGATTAGAACACCTGAAAAACATGATCATATTGTATGATTATTTTTACTTTACTGATCAGCAGTGTTGGTTCAGTGCTGACATTAGATATTGTGATTTTTAAAATTGGGGGGATATGACTTGCAGAAGTACAACATAGTTTGTGTAAATTACCACTTTGCATATATTTTTTCTGTTTTCCTTTTCTTAGCTTTCATCATCTTTTGGAAACCTTGATCCCTTTGGCACCGGGCAGCCCCTTCCACCGTTACAGATCCCACAGCAACCCGCTCAGCATAGCACAGTGCTGCCTCTGAAGAAGCCGCCCAGATGGATCCGAAGACCTGTCGGTGCTTCCTTCTCAGTAGGTGGATTTTGTTTTTATGCTTCATAGAAACACAGGACTTTCCACAGTGAAGTGGATGATAGGATCATTCAGAAGGAAAAAAAAGGTTTGAGTTGTATTTGTGAGTATTTATCATTCAGAATGGTTTTTCAGAAAAGCGAAACTGATTTCCTTTTTGAAACGTTGTTTAAATATTTATGTAACAGGGCTGGAGGAATGGTTCAGTGGTTAAAGCGCTTGAGGAAGTGCTAAGCTAAGCGCTAAGTACCCGAGTTCGATTTCCCAGCACCACATAAGCTGGGAGTGGTGGCGCACGCCTATAATCCCATCACTCAGGAGGCTGAGACAGGAGGATTGCCATGAGTCCAAGGCCAGCCTGGGCTCTGAAGTGAATTCAGGACCAGCCTGGACCACACAGTGAGACCCTATCTCAAAAAAAATATATATATATGTGTGTGTATATATATATATATCATAAAGTATATCATCTAAGCACAATTACATATATACAGTTCAAAGCCAGGCGTAGTGCCATGTAAGTCCCAGCCACTATGGATTTGTTGGAAGTTGGGGGCCTGCTCGCTCACACTCTTTTCTTCTGCCTTCTGCACTGGGACGATGCATACTAGAGTCCCTCGCCAGAGGCCATCACCTTGATGTTGGGTTTCCCAGCCTCCACGGCCAAGAGCCAAGTAATGCCTGTTGTTTGTACATTCTCCAGACTTGTTGATTCTGTTCTGGCAACACAAAATGGACCAACAGTGTCTTTTACATGGGAAAGCTCTGTCTGTTTTTGATTTTAAGGACTGTGTTTTGGTGTCATATCTGTGAATTATTACAAATACAGTGTCATGAAGCTTAGTAGTTACAGTTTCACATCTCAAATTAAGGTTTAATCCATTTGGGAGTTGATTTATATATATGGTATAATGTAGGATCCAGCTTTGTTCTTTGAAATGTTCAGTTTTCATGAACTGGTTGATTATTGAAGAGACTGGCATTTCCCATTGTATGAAAACTCATCCCTTCTCAAAGATCATGTGGTCATATATGCAGGGCCTTATTTCTGTGTTCTGTGTTCAGTTCATTGGTCTTCATGTCTCTTTTTATGCCAATATTGCATAGATTAGATTACTCGCCCACTGTCCTAGACTTTGGAACCAGCAAGTGTGAGGCCTTCAGCTTTGTTTTGCTCTCGATTGTTGTGGATGTCAGCATCCTTTTAAGATTTTATGTGAATGCTAGGATATTATTGATATTTTTGCAAAAAAAAAATGCCTTTGGGGATTTTATTTCTTTTTGAGTCACACTCTTGCTTTGTTGCCCAGGGTGACCTTGAACTTCTGGGCTCATGCCCTTGAGTAACTGGGACTCTTCCACTACCCGTGGCATCATTGAGATCTTGCAGGGGTTGCATTGAATCTATAGGATATGTCAGATGCTATGAACAGTTTAACATTGTTTTCCCATCTGTGAACTTGAAATATCTTTCTGTTTGTGCCTTCTTTACTTTTTTCTGCAGTGCTTTGTAGTTTTCTTGTATAAGTCTTCTTTGGTACATTTATTCCTAAATATTTTCTTTTTGGTGCTGTTATAAATGGAATAGTTCACTCAGTTTTATTTTCACATTATTCATTGTTTTAGTCCATTTTTGTTGCTATAACAAAATACCATTAGCTTGATAGTTATAAACAATAGAAACATTACTCACAGTTCTGGAGGCTGGTTGTGTTTGATAAGGCCCTAGCATGTTCAGCGCGAGTCAGGACTTAGTTTCTGCTTCTTGGATGGTATCTTATTTCTGTGTCCGCCAGAGGGACTATTATAAACATGACACAAAAGGACAAAAGACCTACCTAGTTTCCTCCTGTCTTTTTATGATGTTATTAATCCCATTCACCGGGGCTTTACCTTTCTGATTTAATTCTTGTAAAAGCCCTACCTTTAGCTGGACCTGTTGACACATCCCTGTAAATCTCAGCTCTCTGGAAGGCTTAGGGACAGGAAGATTACAAGTTTGAGCTCAGCCTGCGTGACTTAACTACCCAGTGAAACCCTTTTTTAAAAAGGGAATAGAGGGGCTGGAGGAATGGCTCAGTGGTTAAAGTGCTAGGTAAGCACTAAGTACCTGAGCTGATTCCCTAGCACCACATAAGCATACCTCCAGCACCACATAATTCCAGTATTTGGGAAGCTGAGACAGGAGGATTGCTGTGAGTCCAAGGCCAGCCTGGACTCCACAATGAGTTCAGGACCTCCTGGTCTATAGAGTAAGACCCTGTCTTGGAAAAAAACAATTAAAAAAATCGGAGTAGGTAGAGGAGGCTGGAGGAGTGGCTCAGCAAGCATTCTAAATAACCGAATTCGATTTCCTAGCACCACATAAACTGGGTGTGGTGGTGCACTTCTATACTCAGGAGGCTGAGATAGGATTGTTGTGAGTCCAAGGCGACCTTGGCTCCATAGTGAGTTCAGGACCAATCTGGGCAGAGTGAGACCCTGTCTCCAGAAGGGTGGGTGGGTGGGTGGGTGGGTGTGTGTGTGTGTGTGTGTGTGTGTGTGTGTGTGTGCGTGTGTGTGTGTGATAGAGGAGGTACAGATCAATGCAAAGGCCCTGGGTTCAGTCCCCAGTACCACAAGAAAAATAGGAGGGTAGAAAACCCCATTTTTAATACTGTCATATTGGGATTTAAGTTGCAACATACAAATTTTGGAGGGAACACAACACTTTTTTTCCTGGTATTGGGGAATGAACTCAGAGTCTTGAGCTGAATTAATTACATTCCCAACCTTCTTTCTTTAGTTTTCTTTTATTATTAATGAGATGTTTACTGTCTCCGTCCGTATACAATACAACACATTGGCTGAGAAATTATGGTGCCAGGAAACAATATTTCACCTAGAAGAGCTGTTGTGAAGATGTATAGTAAGAATTGAGGAGTGGGTCAGACTGTGGCTCATGAGGAGCCTTGTCACTGATTTCATCCAAGCTGGTGTGTTTAGGCCATCGTTCCATTCTCTAGCAGATTCATCATCAGCATGTTCTTGACCACATCCTTGTGATCAAACTGATGTCGTTCATTTGTCCTTTGATAGTTTGGAGGCAAACTGGTCACCTTTGAGAATGTGAGAGTGCAGTCTCCCCAGGGCACTGAGCAGCCACAGCCTCATCCCGTGTTCATCAGTCAGGTGGTGACAGAAGAAGAGTTCCTCAGTCGCTCGGGCCAGCTGCAACAGGTCGTGCAGTCGAAGGGGTTTGTCACCTATTGCCAGGAAAAAATCGATGCTTCTCAGACTGACTTTGAGAAAAATGTATGGTCCTTTTTGAAGGTAAAATTACCTCAGTATCCGTAAGTTAAATTCGTTCTGTCTCCCTGTAAAACAATTGGAAATGTGTGATTTCAGGAATTCGTGAAATTTAAAAAAGGAATATACAACCTCAAGAACAAGTCACGTCCAAAAATAGTAGAAGGAAGGAAATGATAAGAATTAGAGCTGAGATCAGTGAAATTGAATCTAAAAAACTAACTTATTATCAAGAGTTTTTCCCTATTTTGACAAACCTAATATGAAATACTTTTTTAATAAGAAAAGGCAGGGGGTCTGGAGGAATGGCTCAGCTGTTAAAGCATTTGCCTAGCAAGCATAAGTCAAGTGCTGAGTGCCCAGGTTTGTTCCCCAGCATCACATAAGCTGGGTGTGATGCCACACGCCTGTAATCCCAGCATTCGGGAGGCTGAGGCAGGAGGATTGCCATGAGTCTAAGGCCAGCCTGGGCTCCGTAGTGAGTTCAGAACCACCCTGGCTAGAGAGTGAAAACCTGTCTCAAAAAAAGAGTAAAGAATAGTGAATATATAGCAGAAATATTTAAGGGAGAGAAACACAGCATTCATCAGACTTATTTTAAAACTAGAACATAAGTTTTACTCTCATAAAAATATAAAATACTTAACATCTAGAATAGGTCTAGTAAAGGAAAATTGAAAAAGAGAGAAAAGGTGTAAGGGAGAATAGTTGAAGGCATTTCTTATCCAGCTGTTAAAAGAGTGACTTAGAGGGGAGAAAATTCATTTCCACTGAGTTGCATTTTTGACAGTAAACTAACAAATAGGTTTCCTGATTGATAATTGTGCCTCCACTGTAGTGTCTTTTTCTTGATGCTGAGTTTTTCAAGAAAAAACTGTTGTGAAAACAGTAAGTTTACATTCTAAAATTGTAGAATTTATATTTTATAATTAAGGTGAACGTTGAGAAAAAATAAAACCTCAGGATAAAGAATATTTCACATGGGTTTCTGCGTTAATATATCATTTGCACATGAATTAGTTCAAAAGAAAGCTTTATTCAACCAGGATAGTTGATTACCTGTATCCTTACTATTAAAGAAATAACTTGTTTAAAATTTTTTCTTTGAATATTTTTGTAATGGTGAATCTTTAGGGTAACATGGTAGACTTTAGGTGTTTTTAGTAAATTTACTTGGACACTTCTTATAGAAATTATGCTTTAAATACAGATTTTGTTTCAAGAGTATGTCTTTTTTTGAAAGGTAAACTTTGAGGATGATTCTCGTGGAAAATACCTTGAGCTTCTAGGATATAGGAAAGAAGATCTAGGAAAGAAGGTAAACTTTTGGGAATGTTAAAACGACTGTTTTAAATGAAATACCTTTGTTTGTTCCCCTCTTACTTGTAAAGGTCAATATAGATTTTTCTCCAAAAATAGACATGTAATAAAAATTTGTAGCAGGTTATCATGACTCATGCCTTAAAGCTGAGGCAGAAAGATTATGAATTCAAGGGCAGCCTGGACTACATAATGAGACCCTTTCTTAAAAAAATAGAAGAGTGGGGAGCAAGTGAGGATATAGCTTGTGGTAAAGGCCCTGGGTTCAGTGGCCCGTACTGCAGAAAAAAAAAAAAAAAAAGCATATGGCTTGCAGACTTTTTCCCTAATGCTAAGATATGTGCAGTTTATGTGGTGCTTAGGAATGAACTTAGCATTTGCTAGGCAAGCACTTTAACCACCAAGCTATTCCTCCAGCCCTGGCTTGTGGTTTCGAATACATACTATTAGATGCAAAATTCTCTACCTAGATTTAGAAGCTGCCACCTTTAATTACAGACTTGATTGTCAAAAGTAAACCAGCCTTGACAGATAAGACAGTATTAATTTCAAACACTGGAAATATTAGTATATGCAAACAGTGACCATTGTGGGTAAAAGAAAAAGAAATACTACTTTTCTATTCAAGTTCAGTATAAACTAAATGATGAAAAACAGGGTGCTTTTTTGAGCTATCACTGTTTTATACCGTAGCTGTGCTGATTCTTTTAGCATACAATTCCTAAATTATATTGAGTTGGTCCAGCTCATGTGCAACTAATAAATATTTTGAAATAGGGATAACTTTAAGAGTTTAATATTTTTATAAAAAGATTCCTTTCTGAAAAAAGAGGAAATCATATTACAGTTTATATTCTCAAAAAGTGGTTTAACTATTATTCCATAATATTAATACCAATAGTGGAAACAAACAAAAAACCCACTGGAAGCTACAAGGGGTAGTATTTTGGATTTTCTCACTGCGTGATTTGTTTTAGTCCTTCACTGTTCTTTGGAAGTGACTGAAGTTTCCTGTAGTATCACACAGAAGTTGAAAGATCTCAGTGGTGCAGATTAGTGCTCCTTTGAGACTGAGGAGGTGTGGGGTCACACCACACCCCATGGCTTACGGTCTGTGTGTCTCTGCTCACTCCTTTAGAGCTCGCATATGTACTCAGATACATGCCTAAATTCCTTCATGTTGTAACTTTCCTGGGTTTGCAGGAGATTAAAGTTTCATTTGCATGCCTGACAGCAAAAATGAGAAAAAAGAATCTGATTATCAAAATACTTCTGTAACAGTTATTTTCCATAGTGTTTACCTGAAGAAATATTCCTAAAATTAATTTTAGCTATTTAAAATAAAATAGAGGGGCTAGAGGAATAGCTCAGTGATTAAAGTGCTTTCCTAGAAGTTCAAGTCCCTGACTTTGTTTCCACAGCACCACATAAGCTGCCATGGTGGTGCACGCCTATAATCTAAGCCTCACTAGTGAGACTAAGGCAGGAGGATTACTGTGTATTCAGGGCCAGCCTGGACTACATAGTGGGTTCAGAACCAGCCTGAACTTGTTATAGCAAAACCATGTCTCAAAAAATAAAATAGAAAAAAGGGAAGAAATAGGTATGTTTTATATGTATGTATGTATGTATGTATTTATATATCATCTGCTATGATATGCTCAGGAAAACTTAACACTTTTCATTAGTGTTGAAATGGATATGTATTTACCTTTGTCCTTGTGTATGCTTATGATTAAGGGTCACTGAGCATTAAGAGATAATAAATAAAACTTTGTATTTTGAAAACAAAAAGACAACATGTTTGATTTGAGGCTAGTTTTGTGATTGAGCAGCAAGGC
This sequence comes from Ctenodactylus gundi, assembly GCA_004027205.1. Classification (NCBI taxonomy): domain Eukaryota; kingdom Metazoa; phylum Chordata; class Mammalia; order Rodentia; family Ctenodactylidae; genus Ctenodactylus; species Ctenodactylus gundi. The sequence goes on from PVKB01001115.1 coordinate 287,909, forward strand.
AGGATGACAGCCAGGGAGTAGAACTCCAGAACCAATGAGAAGCAGTTTTGCACAGACGCTGTTCTTTTCTCAACCGTATCGTCCCTGATAAGAACTTAGTTCTAGAGTTTTGCCAATGAAAATGCATTAATATGCCCTGAAATAGAATTCCGTTTGGTAGGTAAGTTGTTATTTTTATTTCAGATTGCTTTGGCCTTGAACAAAGGGGATGGATTCAATGTGGTAAGATCTTTAAAAATAGCTACCTTTTAAAATTTTGGTTAGATCATAACATAGAATGAAATGTAAGCTAAGAAAAGTTGATCTGTTTTGTCCTTCATGGTGTGAAACGATTTTAAGTGTTTTATTAATTCTCACCTAATAATAGCTTGATTGACACAGCATTCCTTTCTTTTGGCATATTTGCATTTTGTAAAAAAAGAATAATGGAGTCAGTGGCTGCTCAAATACTTAAGGGGAAGATTTTTTACCTGCAGGGTGACAGGAAAGAAAGGGAAAGTTTTGGCAGTGATTACTCTTTGCTTTTCCTCTAATGATGTTGCTTCTTTATGATCAAAATAGATACGGTGGTGGTGTCTATGTCTTCCTTGTTGCTAATAACTTTTTAATGCTGTGTTTTCCGACTTCCTCTGTGATTGTTTGTGTACCAAAGGCTCTTAAAGACTTTGACCAAGTAGCGCAGAGTGATGGGGAAGAGAGCCCTGCTGCTGAAGAGCAGCTCTTGGGAGAGGTACTTTCTTTTCATTTTATATTGACAAGTTGTGTATCTCGCATTGTAACATCACATTTTCCTTGACTACTTGTTGCAAAATAAAGATGTAATATAATGTCAGAGATGTTTAGGGTAGAAATCTATTTACCTAGACTGATAGAAGTATCACCTGTGAAATCTTTAGTTCTCTAACCTAGCATCTGAATTAAATGCTTGAAAGTTAATGGTTGCTATAACATTGACATAGATCAGACAGAAGAGAGATCTGCTTTTCATTCAGAAATCCACTTGGCATTGCATGTAAAGCAGATGTTTTCTTGGCACATTGATAGGTATGGATTGCTGTTTGGAATAGCCTTATGAATTAGTCTTTTTTTTCTCCCGCCAAAATTATTCTTTCTGTAAGTATGTATTTGCAGTGTGCAGTGGTTTCATTCATTCCCCTTGAGGAATTGGTGCACATACATACCACATCTTGCACCGCTTTCACTCCTCTCCCCACCCCCCAGCCCCCAGCCCGATAGCTGGCCATGGCGATGTGTGCCTATAATCCCAGGTACTCCTGAGGCTAAGGCAGGAGGGTTGCAAGAAGGCAAACAGGTCAGTTTAGCAAAATAATAGATTAAAAGGTCAATGGAGATACATCTCAGCACAAGGCCCTGGGTTCAGCCCACACTATAGGAAGAAGATAGGAATAGGGAATAATTTCTTTTTTCTCTAAACTAAACTAGTTGTCATGATTTACTGTAAGTGGGTTCTTTGTTGTACTTGGTAATTTCTGTTAACTAAATTAAAATATTGTGTTATTCATTGGTTTTCCTTTTGATTTTTGGGGAATTTTTTAACCACTAATTATGATTTGCAATTTACTTTTCTTTCTGATTTTATTTCATTTTGAAAAGTAATCAACAGGTTCTTGTTTCTCATTTCATCTTTGTCTGTTCTGTCCCTCTTGTGCCACAGGGATCAATCATTTTCAAAGCTATAAAAATCACTCCTCAATATATTTAGACTACTACAAAGATGAAAAAAATTTCCTTAGAAGTGGGTATCCAAGTATTTGTTTAATAAAGAAATAAAATCTTTCTAGAAACATTAACCAGGGCTAGAGGAATGGTTTAGCGGTTAAAGTACTTGTAAGCACTTTGATCTCCAGCACCACATAAGCTGAGCATAGTGGCACATGCCTGTAACCCCAGTGCCTGAGATGCTGAGCCGGGAGGGTTATCATGATTTCAGGACCAGCCTGGACTACAGAGCAAGGTCTTGTCTCTCAAAACCAAAAAAAAAAAAAAAAGAAAAGAAACATGAACTAATTTTAGAGTTACCTACGTATTGTCCTTTCATTTATGTACAACTACATTAACTAATATCAAATAAAAGAGTGTTTCAAAATACACTCACGGATAATAGGTAATAATAACATGTACTTACCCAAACCGAAGTCATCATCACATACTTTGAGTACTTGAAAAAAACTGTGTTCAAATAAAACCTTCCCTTTTATTTTTATATTGTTTATCAGACATAGTAGCATACACATCAAAGTTTGAATACTAAGAAAATTGTTTTTGACCTACATATAGTTCAGAAATCTATAAATGTGGTATATTAACTGGAGAGTTTGGAAAATAGTGACTTAAATATTTTTCTGAAAATTTTAGTGGTGAATATATACTCATCAATATCTGATTTAATTTCTAGTGTCATTAACTTAAGCTCTCAATTATTTTTGAGTTTTCAGATTCTAAAATGCTTCTCTTCAATTTGGGAGAAGGAATTAGGATTATGGTTATTCTTTTGTAGTGGGATTATTAACTAATTAAGCTTTTTAGATGAATTTGACTTGTACTTGGCACTGAAATGGCCTAATTCCTAAATTCTAGGCACTTACATTCAGATGTGTACATGTCACAGGCACAGAAGGTAGATAGTTTATCTTAGTAGGAAAGCTATATCTTTCATTAAAAAAAAATTGAAACATTTCTATAGACTACAAGTTGGCCATCCCCAATCTGAAAATCTGACTAAAAATGTTTTGGATTTGGGGTCATTTGAGACTAAAGATTTTTGAATTAGAGTTACTTAACCTATAATCTCAGAAATTTATATGAGAACCATCATTTTATCAGACTGACCTACTCTTCAAGATAATTTGAGAGAATGTGAAATGCATAATTAATTGAATTAGAATATATTCATTAATATTCATATTCAACAATTGTCTGTTTATGTTGCCCTGGGGGGCTGGCTAGGAATTGGGCCAGGGCCTTGTATGTGCTAAGCAAAGTACTCTGCCACTGAGCTACATCTTTGTTCCTATTGTGCTTGTACACAAAGAACACCAAGTGATTTTTTTTACTGACTCAAGTATTTTTGTTTTATTTATTTAATTTATCTAATAAAGAAATAGGGAGGCACATGCCTGTAATCTTAGCACTTGGGAGGCTGAGGAAGGAAGATTGCTGTGAGTTCAAGGCCAGCCTGGGCTACGTAGTAAGATTAGGACCAGTCTAGACTAAGAACAAGACCCTGCTTCTGATAAATAAAGGAATGAATGAATGAATTAATTAATTCTGGGCTTGGTAGTGCATGCTTGTCTCAAAAAAAAAATCTCTGCTTTATTTTGTTCAAGTTACTACTTTTTCCTCTCTTTAGCACATTAAAGAGGAAGAACGAGAATCTGAATTTTTACTGTCCGCTGGAGGAATGTTTAATATCTCTGTCAGTGGGGGTAAGTTGACTTTTTGAAAAATTTTAAAATACTTTTTGAAAGCACATAGTCTCTAAGTTAAACTAGGTAGGTTTTATCAGAGATGGTTGAAGGTTGAGAAAGAAAGGAGTTATCATTTAGTACATGTAGTCTGTGCCTTGGGAAGGGTAGCACATTCCTACACTAAGTGATTTTAATTAATTAATCCAGTTTAAAACAGCTGTGATAGTATACATGTATAATTCCAGCACTCAGGAGGCTGAGTCAGGAGGATCGTTGTGAGTTCGAGGCCATCAGGACCAGCCCGGGCTACAGAAAGAGATCTTGGCTCTACATAAATAAATAAATAAATAAATAAATAAATAAATAAATAAAATGGTTTAAACAATTAGTAACTAGTGTAAAATAACACTTTCTTTTACATGTATCTTAGTGTATTTTTATAGGTCTCTCATAAATATTAACTTGTATAAGAAATTTGATCCGCCAGTAATTAAAAATCAATAATCAGCATTGTATCTGTGTGTAGAGACTGGGATGTGTAGATTTTTGATGTATTTTTTTTTAATTAAAAAAAAAAAACCTGTTCTTTAACTTGGATGTATTACTTGCTTTTGCAGATATTGATGGTTTAATCACTCAGGCTTTGCTGACGGGGAATTTTGAGAGTGCTGTTGAACTTTGTCTACATGATAACCGCATGGCTGATGCCATTATACTAGCAATAGCTGGTGGACAGGAACTCTTGGCTCGAACTCAGAAAAAATACTTTGCAAAATCCCAAAGCAAAATTACCAGGGTATGTTATTTTCAGAATAAATACACAGTAATATATTTATCTTTCTGTCTGTAAAAATAATGTACTATTATTATTATAGATTGTTAGTATAAGGAAAACACTAGAGACTTAACCTAGCTGGCCATAATTCTTTGACTCAGTGATAGTTGTTGGCACTTCAGTATTACTATCTTGTTTTTTGTTTTTAAAGATTTAAAATATTTTCATAGAAAGATTTAGCATAGAAAATTTTAAAGATAAGAGACTTTTCTTTTCATGACTATAAAATATACTGATGTGACTTCCTTTTTTAAGGAAAAGAGTAGTTTTGGAAGATAGGATTGGTTAGCCAGTTAATTTTTATTAATATGCTGTGAACTTCTTTTTTCTTTTGTTTTCTTTTTCTAAGCTCATCACTGCAGTTGTAATGAAGAATTGGAAAGAGATTGTTGAATCTTGTGATCTTAAAAATTGGAGGGAGGCTTTAGCTGCAGTATTGACTTATGCTAAACCAGATGAATTTTCATCCCTTTGTGGTAAGAAATGAACTTTACATTCAACTACATTTTGTATGCGGGATGTATATTTTAAATACAGTTAATGACAGATCTTATTAGAAATTTTTGTAATCCTACTACTAACAAACAAGAATTATAAAATACATCACTTCTTCACATTATTTCTAAAGATGCTATTTAATGAATCTGAATTTATACATATCAAAATTGGAAATGCTTATACTACTTAATTAGCTGTACAACCTAGAAAAAATATTTTCTAAGCCTCATTTTATTCATCTCTAAAGTGAGAGATGAGCAGTTCTCACTTAACTATTAATTATGAAAAAAGTAGCAGTGACATTTAAATAAAAACCATCATTAGAGGTCAGGAGTAAATTGGTGCCTAAGGAGTAATTATTTGCAAGAAAAGAAGCTTAAGGCTGCTAGTGTAAGAGCAAGCAACCATTTGCTATCCTTTAAAGTATTAGGAGAATATGGAAATTATAAGATATTAACTGTATTTTTCATAAGTAATTAATAGTAGACCTAGCTGCACTTGATAGGTGTTAGAAGTTTCATGTTTAGGGGGCTGGAGGAATGGCTCAGCGGTTAAAGCACTTACCTAGCAAGCACTAAGTACCCTAGTTCGATTCCCCAGCACCACATAAGCTGGGTGTGGTGGCGCACGCCTGTTATCCCAGCACTTGGGAGGCTGAGACAGGAGGACTCCCCTAAGTCCAAGGCCAGCCTGGGCTCCGAAGTGAGTTCAGGACCAGACTGGACCACAGAGTGAGACCTTGTCTCCAAAAAAAAGAAGCTTCATGTTTAAATATTGTTCTCATTAGTTGTTTTTCTAATATAATTTATGGAAATTGGTTCTACAGCTATTGGACTGTCAGAAAAGTCATGACATTTTTGCAACAGGTGGTACTAGTTCACTTCTGGAAGTACTAGTTCATCACATCTATGTTCATTTGACATCTTTCAAAAAAATTTTTGAGCTGTTTGGTTGAGTTTGGGAGATTTTATAAGTTGAAGATGGAAGACTAAACTTCATTTTTACCCCTCATTTTACTGTTTTACTTCTCTAAAGGAAGAACTCATGTCAAGCTTATGAAAAGTTGCATGCAGGTTACATTAATAGAGCTGTTCATAAACACCAGTGCTATAGATGGCTCACAAAATGTTATGCTGGTCATTTTGATCCCAGTGATGTTCCTCAGTCAGGCAGGCCCACCAAGCTTGGTAATGACAGAGGCATTGATCAAGTCAGACCCACATTGTACAACATGAGAGATGACAGAAACATGGAACACTCATCCAGCTATTCACAACCATCTGAAGAAGCTGGGATATGTAAGCAGCCTTGATATTTGAGTTCCTTTACTCGAAAGAAGCTCATGTGACAGTGTTTATCAACATCTGCAATATTCTGATAATGTGAGGAAAAGAAAACCTTTTTTGAAGCGACTGATAACTGGTGATGTAGATTGTTCACTGCATCGTGGTGTGTGGTGTGCAAACGGTCTTGGTCCCAATGTTGGAATTCGCCCCAAATGTTAGCAAAAGCAGACATTCATCAGTGGAAGGTCATGCTCTCTCGCAGTATGGTGGGATTTTAAAGGTGTGTTTTGGAGCTCCTACCAATAATCGATTTGAATGTGTACTGTTGGGAATTAGCCAGTCTGAATAGATCCATCATCCAGAAATGTCTGGAGCTCCTTAATCATCAAGGAGTTGTGTTCCTTCATGAAAACATGAGATCACATGCAAGTTTGGTCATCCATCAGAAATTCTTGGTGTTTTGATGTTGCCACACACCCCTATACTCACTTGATCTTGAGCCAACAGACTTCCATTTGTTTCTGCTCTCATCAGAATTCCTTCTGTGGTACAATGTCCAATTCAGATGAGGCTGTAAATCAGCACCTTGTTCAGGTTTTCACTGATAAAGATAGTCTTTCCATTAGCCAGGAATTATGAAGCTCACTGAAATATGGGAAAAGGTTATCAAACAAAACTGGCAATATACCATTAATTGGTCTTTGTTTTTTATATAAATAAATGACTTTTGAAAAAACAGGAGAATACCTTATAACTTTTCCTTCAACCCAACAGATATAGAATCTTGTGAAATCACTTATTATGTATGACTTACCATGTACTTTCATTTTTTGACAAATAAATAGTTACTGAGAATATAGAGTGATTTCTGTTTCTCCTTGATACACAGGGCTATGAAGTCCAGTCCATACATGTGAATATACTGTTGGGCTGCTCACAACCTCATGTGGATTGTGTTTTGTGTTCTTCTTGACTTACAGATCTTTTGGGCACCAGGCTTGAACATGAAGGAGATAGCATGCTGCAGACTCAGGCATGCTTGTGCTATATTTGTGCAGGGAATGTAGAGAAACTAGTTGCCTGTTGGACTAAAGCTCAAGATGGTAATAGCCCTTTGATCCTTCAGGTTAGTGTTTTTGCAATAAAAGGTACTTACTTTTTAGTGTTTCATTTTGCTCTATTCCAAAAGTTCATTTGTTCTAAAAGTTTATCACTTTCACCCTGCTAATTTTCTAGAAGTTCTTTTGCCAATTTATCATGTGCATTTATTGCTATCCTTGAAGAAGCAAAGTTTGAGAGGATGAAATAATAAAACGGAGTTGCAGCTGTTTGTAAAATGAACATTGTAATTTAAAAGTTAGGTTCTGGGAACACTGAAAATGCCCTAAGGTTTCCCTTTTTCCTTGGGTTCCTTTTGCCTAGGGCAAAGAAAGCACTAACATGGTCATGAGAGTAGAACCATGCCCCGTACCAATAAAGAATCTTCATGATTAAGGGAATATGAAAGCAAAAAGAGGCAGGCTTGGTAATATAGGCCTGTGATCCTAGCACTTTGGGAGGCTGAAGCAGTAGAATCAAAGTGAAAGCCCAACCTGTGCAACTGAGCAACTTGGTGAGAGGCTGTCTCAAACAGTAAGGCGGTTGGGAATGTAGCTCATAGCAAAATATCTGGGTTTAATTCTTAGTGCCACAAAAGGAAAAATAAAAAGAAGAAAGGAAAAAAAAAGTAAAAGATGGATTGCCACACAACCAAGAAAGGGAGTAAAAACTGTGGGGGCTGTTCTTAGGCACTAAATAACTCTTATTTTTAGATTTTATTTTTTCCCCAGAGCATTTCACCAGCAGTGTTACAATATTTCAGTATACTATTTCTTTTTGTTTCTGAAAGATATTTTTATCAGTAAGGTTATTGCTTCAAAGATTATTCTATTGAAACTAAAAACAGGATAGGAAATTAAGATAATTCTTCTAAATGTTTCTGAGGGAAAATCCACTTTTTTACATTTGTGGATTTGTAAATCTGTGGAGGGCAGATAGGTAGGATATTCCTGTGCATTCTTCTGAAGCATATCTCACCTTGTTCAAAGAACTACTATTGAAAAGAAACTTCAGAAACTTTTGAGTCATGATAGGGTATCGCTCAGCTTTGCATCATTGTAATGAAATATCTGGAATAATTTATGGTTCTGAAAATTCCAGTCCTATATCAGGGGCCCGTCATGCTAGCCCTTTGGCAAGGTAGCACTTATAGGTAGTAGTGTGTGGCAGAGTACACAGCTTGTGTCAGTGATCCAAGAAGTAAGAAAGGGGAGAGACAGACAGAAAATGCCCTGGGCCACATATTCCCTGTTAAGGGAGTGTTCCCAGTAGTCTAAAGACCTCCTAGTAGGCCCCATCGCATACATAGTTCTACCATCTCTGCAACATGCCAACTAGGAACCAGTCCTTTATCACAGAGACCTGCCAGGGACGTTTAACATACAAGCTGCAGAAAATAGTAAGTCCTTTTGGAGGTCATGTGCCTTTGCCCATGGACCACCTCATGGTGGCTGGATTTTGTAGGATAGGTAGCCTGATGTTCTTACTGGTAGTTCCTCCTCTGCTGGGACTGGTTTTGCCCTTGGACTACTTTGGATATTTGCCAGTTTTAGAGCACTTGGCAAGTATTTAGCAGTTTAATTGAGAATGCATAGGGAAAGATGCTAACCTAGCATGAGGAAGAAGTCTTCCTCTTCTTTGCTTCCTTTTTAGCAGTTCAAATGATGGTGAGCAACTGTTGCATCATTTTCAAATGGGGATGATAGTGGCCATTGTACATGGAATAGGTTGTGGAAGTCTCAGGAGCACTTTACCTCTTCTTGCCTCCCCTCATGTGCGTGGTCTTGGTGTCTCTGTTTCTTTCTTACTGTCCTAATTTTCCTCTTTTAGGATCTGATTGAGAAAGTTGTCATACTTCGAAAAGCTGTACAGCTCACTCAAGCCATGGACTCTAGTACTGTTGGGGTTCTTTTAGCTGAGAAGATGAGTCAGTATGCCAACCTGTTGGCAGCCCAGGGCAGTATTGCTGCAGCCTTGGCTTTTCTTCCTGACAACAGCAACCAGGTAATTAGAATTGACAATCTCTTTTCTTTGTTTTAGTGTGTGAATAAGATGACTTTAATAGATAATACTTGTAGGCATACATCTACTAGTAGATGGAATGGTTTGGAGCAGTGGAATCTGTCACCCACCTGTAGGTTACCGATATTCTTCAAGGATCATTTGAATGTTACACAATCTGTGTCAGAGAGGTAGGATGTTTTTGTAATGTGTTAGATCCCTTTATATTGAGAGACGATAAAGTAATTTAGGAAAATAGTTGAAAAGCCGGCTTTATATTTCTAAGAACAAATGCTGATTCTTCATAAGAAGTTCTTTGTAGCAATTTTTTTTTTTTTTTTTGAGACAGGGTTTTTCTCTGTAGTCCAGGTTGGTCCTAAATTCATTCTGGAGCCCAGGCCACCCTCTAACACACAGTGGTCCTCTTGCCTCAGCCTCCGAGTGCTATGATTACAGGTGTGCACCATCATACCTGGCTTACATGGTACCGGGGAATCAAACCCAGGCCTTGAGCTTGCTAGGCAAGCTCTTTAACTGCTGAGCTATTACTCCAGCCCCTGTAGCAGTCTTTTTTTTGTTGGAAAAGTATAAGTTTAATACTGAAACAAATGAGCTGGGCCTGGTGACACAGGCCTGTAATTCCAGCACTGTGAAAGGTGAAGCAGGAGAATCACAAGTTTGAGCCCAGCCTGGGCAATTTGGCAACTAAGTGAGGCTGAGATTACAAATGTACTATCCCAGGCCCAACTCCAATACTCGATTTTTAATACCATTTATAATTGCACTTTCTATCATTATTGTAATATTTTTCTTTGGACTTTATGAAGAATATTCAAAAGGTGTAATTTTGATGTTATTTGCTCCTGTTTATCTCAGTATACCCCGCATTTTCTGGAGAATGTGTCCTGAAGCTTTCTGATGTCATAATATATGATAATCCTCCATAAAAGGCAGTGATTAGAATGTTTGCCTAGGCCCTGGTTTATACTACCTGGGCATGG